>CAKAOH010035836.1:0-49283 GCA_916701665.1 Sebastiscus tertius
TCTGTTACTGTAATGCCTATTTCTCACCTCAAATGTTTTCAGAAACATCTTGTAGCGTACTGTTTAGCTGTAAAATGAGAAAGTTTGCTCCAGCTGGTGGGTGGTGCTTGGTATTTCCTCAACTGATCTCAACATGGCTGCCGGGTCACAAACTTTCTCATTTTACAGCAAAACAGTACACTACAAGATGTTTCTGAAAACATTTTATGCCAGAAATAGGTAATACAGCGCTGCCTAGTTTGACTGTTTGATCGGCGTTCGAGAGTCATTGACAGCTGCTCAGAGACTGCAAGGCTCCAGCTCGGCTCTGATTGGTTGTTTTCCTCTGTTCTGTGAAATCTTGTATATTTGACCTTAGGATGTGGTAATTTGGTTATTTTTTTTTTGTAAAACCTTTGACCCAATCATTATCTTTACTAGGACTCCGACTCCCTTAGCAAATATGGCTGTGCATTGGTGTTGCATCTGTGCATTGTGGTTTTGTCAGGTCACAGTTGATGAAATGTGTGATGAAGCGTTTCCTAAAGGCACTCTTTGAGTTTGAGCCTAGCATCAGTGTTACAATGCTACTGTGTTGGACATAAGCATAAGGGCATAATGACGAAATGTTCAGAGGTTAAAAGTAGTTATGGAACAGTTAAATTCAGAGTCATTGTGACTGGAGGATATTTGCCTACAAAATTAAAAAAAAATGCTGTATTTACTAAATGCTTCTATCTCATTTGATTTGGATTTGACCTTTGTATTTTACAGGGGGAGTTACCTGGTAGCTTTCCTGCTCTGTGTGCTTTGGTTAAACACGGCAACGTCTGTTTTTTTTTCTGTGTCCATATTATGCAAAACAGAGAGGACTGTTCCATAAAGCAGACTGAAGTCAGTCCATGGAACAAGCAGACATATTTGAACACAGGCTTTTCATACTGAGCTTAACCAAAAAGAAAGTTTCCTCTCCACCCCACCACTAAAAATGTAGTGCAAAGACTAGTGAGTAAAGCACTACACTTAGTCAAGGAACTTGACCTATAAAGCCGCCTAGTATTGTATGTCCAATATAACAACAAACTATATTTTTGTGCACCAGTTCTGGAAAATTCAGATGTTTCATGTCTTGGTCATATCTGCCCTGAGGCTGAGGAGGGGCAGGTTTAAAGCTACATGTTTTCAAGTCTCTTGTTGCTATGTCAATATATTCAATATGTTTTAAGGGTGCCATAAACAGCATAGTGTTCTTTCTTTTAATTGCCCTTTATCAACAGATGCAATACCTTTCTGTCTAGGTGGCTGCACAAGATGATTCTTACATTTTATTATCATAGGTCATGTTTGGCAGCTCTTTGACTGACAGTTCTGTTTTTCTTCTTAAAGCCATGAGCTACCCTGGATACCCCCCTCAGCAAGGCGGATACCCCCAACAGCCTGGGGGTTACCCTCCACAGCAACCCGGTGGCTACCCACCTCAGCCTGGAGCTTACCCTCCCCAAGCTGGAGGTTACCCGCAGCAGCCAGGCGGCTACCCTTCTCAACCTGGTGGCTACCCTCCACAGGCAGGAGGCTACCCTCCACAGGCAGGAGGCTACCCTCCACAAGCTGGTGGCTACCCACCACAGGCTGGGGGCTACCCACCACAGGCTGGAGGCTACCCACAGGCACCACCGCAAGGTAAGCCACACTGTTGAAGGAATAGTTTGACATTTGTGAAATATATTAGCGAAAAACTGCCTACATTCTTCTCTAGAACATACAGAGCAACACAATCATCCCAATAGATAAGATTTAAAAGTATGTGCAGAAAAGATAAGTTGAAGTGAAACAGGGTGTTGAGTAAGGCTAAGATATTCTGCCTCAGAAAGGGTGAGTCAGTTATGTCGTGTTTACAGGCAGAAGGGACCACGAGACGTATAGTTAACAGAGTGGAATTTTTTTCCCTCAAAAACAAACAGACCTCTGCTGTTGCTAAGACAAGGAAGTCCCACAGTCCATCTTTCACACAGTACTCCCATTCTCTGTCCAGCTCGATGTCACCTACACGGAAACTAGTTGGAAAGTGAGAAAAAGGAAGTTCTGCTAAGATGGGTCATTCCTGTCTTTGTCTAATATTCTCAATACTTTCCGGCATTTAGTAGCACAACTAGTGCAGTGCCTGTTCAAAAAATGCCAGCTGACAACACCCAGGTTACACCCGGTCGAAAACATCAGTGAAATACACTTAGCGGAGGCCATTTCTAAATAGTTTCCTGCTTTGACGTAACCACTGCGGAAGTATTTTGCTGGCGGTAACATTATTACAGTAGTGTTATATAGGGGTGGAAAGAAAATCGATTCACCCATGTATCTCAATTTTTTTTTTTACGATTTTGAAATAGATTTTTTAATGCCAGAATCAATATATTTGCTTCATTAGAAGAAAGTAGAAGAAAGTTACAGCGTTTTATCGTTGTAGTCTGAGTAACGTCATATCCATTCCGTATCCGTCAACCAAAACACCCCAGAACACTACTGGCAGCAGCTAGCCGAAACTAGAAAGTAGAAAATGTCGCAGGGTCCACATGGATACGACCTGCACATTTTAAATCCAGAGTGGTAAACACTACACATTCAGTAAAGTATGGAAACACTTTGGGTTTCACAAATTACCAGGAAAAGCAGAGCTAGACATGATGGCTAAATCTGCATGCTAACTCTGTCATGGACAGCTAACGTTATCGTATTGCGGTAACGTGCGGTCAAGCCAGCCGCCACTCGCATCTTCGTGCTCAAATCGGCTGACGCTACTTAAAAATTGCAATACATATCGAATTGGCACCCAAGCATCGTGATAGTATCGAATCGGGAGATAGGTGAATCGTCCCAGCCCTGGTGTTATAAGTTAGTATCAGTCTGTCACTGGGGAAATACCGTCTTACTCACGGGGAAAAAAACACACACAGGTTGCAACTTACTCACGGTCACACCGGTGAAAAACACTCGATTCGATTCTGCTTCCAGTTGGCTATCCGTTCGTGTTGACTCAGGGGAATCGAAGAAGAGTTCGACTGTAAAGTGAACGGCAGTCAATGAGCCACAGCCGTTCGGAATGATTGCTCGACTCCCAGTAGGCTCCCAGTGTTGCTGCTTGCAGCATTGTCAGGGGCTCGTGCCCGTGCTCGTTCAGAGCGCAGAGCTGCAGTCTGTCCGCCGTGGACGACATGTTTGTCTCAGTCAGCAGAGCCCTGAAGCCCCTCCCCCTCTGCTGCACAGAGCGCTGTGTGCTTGTTTATACAAAGTTTCAAAACATTCAACTTGTCGCGTGTCCAAATCGCACCAAATTCGACACTGCACGTCTTTGGGTCCCCAGCAAAACACCCGCTAAGTGTGAAGTAGATCAGATGAACGGTTCTTGAGTTATGTGAAGGACACACAGACAGACAAAGATTCCTTGCTTTATATTTAGATTAGATGAATCCTCAACTTTCCTGAACAGCTTTGTCTTTGTTGTGTGCTGCAGGCAGCTGGGGAGGTGGCCCTGTTGGTGGATATCCGTCCATTGGTCTTGACAGCTTATCCAACCCTGGATACAACGCTGGCATGGTAAGTTTAGCCTAAAAAAATCCCCTGCACCCTGAAAATTCGAAATATATGTGTAATGCAACGTCATCAGATTATTGCGTTGAATATTCCAGTTAGAATTAATCACACAGCCATTCATGGGATATCACATCCTTTGAGTTACGGTAAGACTTTTCCAAACGTCTGCGATTTAAAATCCTCAGCATCACCATTTTCTCTGTCAGCTTCTTTTCCTAGGTCTCTTGCATGTCACATACTTCATTCTTATTCATGCTTCTTAAACCCATCAATCTAATTCGACTTTTTTTAATCCTTTTTACTTTTCTGAGTCAGTGTCTTGTCTATGTTGTTTTCTCCTTCTCTGTTATTAGATATATGAATTTCCATCTTATTATACAGCACGGCCACACTTTATTTGGATACTTGTACATAGTGTAACTGGAAGAAGTTCAAAACATCAGGAACGTTAACTTCAGTTTCTCCTCTGAAGTTAGATCCAGGATGGAGGGGCATTTACTTGGAAATTAAGTTAAATGTCGATTTAATTCTATAAATATGATAAATAAATCTAATCCAAAAAAGGTGTGACCAGCTCCTTGTGCTTTGCATGAAATAATCTTCAAACTTCTGTACACATATTATTGGATGCCAATCTTTCTAAATCACAGGCCAACCAGTTCTCTGGGGGTTTTCCTCAAAACCCGTCCATGTTCGCCCAAGCCCCCGGGGGGTACCCACCTGCCGCTCAGCCTAGCGGCTATGGTGCCCCCATGCCTAACCAACAGTCATATGGCCTGTACCCACAGCCAGGAGGGAACATGCAACACCCCCAAGGCCCAGGGATGGGCTACCCTGGTCAGCCTGGCCAGCCAATGCCCGGGTACCCCCGCGCACCATCGCCCAACCCACCCATGCCTGGTTATGGAGGAGCACAGGCACCTATGCCAGGTTACCCAAAGGTCCCTTCACCAAATCCATCCATGCCAGTCTACGGAGGAGGAGGAGGAGGAGGCATGCCGATAGCTCCAGCTGTCAATGTAAGAAACACTGGAAATACTTTTTGACCCTACAGGTTTCAAAAAATAATTATCGGCCCTGTTATGGCCCTATGTTTTTATGTGTTAAATTACGCACACACTTTTATACATTTACAAAGTAATGTCTAAATCAGATTGAACTTTTGAACTGCGGAAATGTCTGTATTGTTATCTCAGAGAGGATTCAGGGGAACAATCAAGGACTTCCCTGGAGCTGATCCACTTAAAGATTGTGAGGTCCTGAGGAAGGCCATGAAGGGCTTCGGTGAGTGCTTTGGGCAGAGCGCTTAATGATATCCTCCAGATACACATGATTCACTGGATGTTGTGTTCTATCTGTATTCTTCTTGGCAGCCCCTTTTTAATTATTAAAGACTTTCTTTAGTCGAGAATAGCCTTAATTTATTTTAGATTATAGCTTTTGTATTTAGAAAGATATTTGTCATTTTCAAGTACTAGTGATGTGACTTTTTCTGTCCCGATAGCGATACCTGGGCTTTGGGTATCGGCTGATACCGAGTACCAATTCGATCCCAGTGTTTAATTAATAAGCTGTATGCATCACTGTTTTTAGTGACTGGGATTCTTTTATGTGTAAGACAACATCGGGCTCGACTTAAACGTTGCTTTCCTAACTTTGTAAGACAAAATGTAACAAATAAATACATAGACATACATTTACTGAATTGTTATTTCTTAGTAAAATAATAAATCATACACCAGTAACTTGGTAACAAATCTTCAAAATTAACAGGAATTACAATTCAGGTGTAAATCTTTTTAATGCAGCAACAAATTGGTCAAAACTAATACACGACTTGAAATGCCAGTTCATAATGTATATAGAATGCAAACATAGAATTTAATTGAATAGATCGGCCCCATTGTCACTGATATCTCACCCAACTATCTGAGTCAGTATCGGCCCGATATCCGATATTGGTGCATCCCCAGTAAGGTCTTCTGAAATGTTTTAAATTGGAATTTAGACATGTTTCTTTATCTGTGATGTCTTTCTGATTTGACATCGTGGTCTTGTCTGTGCAGGAACTGATGAGCAAGCCATCATCGAGTTACTGGGGAATCGCTCCAACAGGCAGCGTGTGCCTTTGCTCAAAGCCTACAAAACGTCCTATGGGAAGGTAACAGTCCTGTTTGTGCTGCTTATTGAGTTTATATGTTGTTTATGTGATCCCTGATGCCATTTTCCATTTGGAGAGTATTTACTTAACATAAATAATGTTTACAGAACAAACACCATCTCTCAATATATAATCATACGTGGCTCAGTGTGCATTATACTAGCATTACGCTGTGGTGACAAGCAGACAACAGGTGCTAGTGCTGCCAGTAAAATGGAGAGAGGATTGGATGTCCTCAGAGCCCATTATAGCTACGCCACATAGCCTCTTGTAGCAAGTTTTTCACACATACAGTTAATGATGGTTTTGAGTTACGCATGTTTCCATTTTCAGGATCTGATTAAGGACCTGCATTCAGAACTGTCTGGAGACTTTAGGAAGCTGGTCATGGCCACGTTGAAGACCCCAGCGCAGTTTGATGCCTCTGAGCTCTACAGTGCCATAAAGGTAAATGCTCAGGAACAATTGATCAATTGATCTCAGTATTTGCCATTTTTTTGTCAACATAGAATGACCTATAATCCAGGTTATAATGTGGTTATGCATTGTAAAACTATTTGCATACGTCTCATTATTTTAAGAAATGCAGTAGTTGTAAGTCTGAATGAAGATTCCCTAAACAAAAATAAACAGGCTGGCTGCTACAGGGCCAGAGGATGAGGTTGTCAGGTCATCATTGTTCTGTCTTCCTAACAGGGAGCCGGAACCGATGAAGGCTGTCTGATAGAGATCTTGTCTTCTCGCTCCAACGCTGAAATCAAGGAGATAACCCGTGTATTCAAACTAGGTGAGATGCCCCGGGGCGGTTAATGGACTGCTTTACCCCACTGTTGTGATCTCTTTTATCACACAGCATCACTGAAAGTGTTTTATTGCGTTAGTGGAGAAGCTCAGTCTATCTAGATTTGGGTACCACCATAAAATTTGTTAAAGCAGATGTTTTGGCTAGCAATCTTCTGTTGCACACAATGTAATTTAGTACTAAATTAGTACTACTACTTAGTACCTTTTTAATCAATAATAAATTGAAATCAAGGTTTCATAACTGCAGCTACAGAAAAACATTATTCAATTTTTAATTTTTAATTCATTTTTATTTACTCTTTTATTTAATTGCTCAGCGTTGTTTGCTGTTTTATTTCTTTATACTTATGTAGCAATCTACAGTATCCTAGTTTCCCTTGCCAGTAAGTTGGGTTGTTGTCTGTGGAGAACGGAACCTGCCAAAATCAATAACTCGATAAATAAATAAATAAATTAATATGCTATTAAATGTACCAAAACTAATATTTTAAATAAATGTAGGCATTAATTAATTGATAAAATGTGACATACATTGATATTTTTGTTTTAATTTGCTTCTTTATTTATTTACCTTTGGTCATGCATTCTCAGACCAGTACAGGTGTGCAGATCAGAGAAAAGAATTTCAGAAATAAATAAATTTGGGGAAATAAAAAGCGTGCAGAAATTAAAACAATAATAAAAATACATAAATACATAAAATGTAATAATGAATAAAGAAATTAAAAAAGAAATTTAAAATAAAAAAATGCAAAAATAAATTAATACATGTCATAGTTAATCAAAATAAATACATAAAAGGGGAAATTAAATAGAGTAGATAAATTGGGGAATTAATACAAGGGTAAATAGATAAAGAAGCAAATTAAAACAGAAATATCAATATATGTCACGTTTTATTAATTAATGCCTACATTATTTATTTTTAAGATTTTTGGTACATTTAATGGTATATTTATTTATTGAGTCATTTATTCATTTTAATCTTTTATTCTGGCAGGTTCTGACCTCCATAGTTGTTACCCTACTCACAGTACATTCCTGAAAAGCTGCTAGTATATTAGTCTTATTTTCAGTGAAGAATTTTACTGCTTTATGATTTGAACGCAGGTGCACAAGGTTTGTTACATGATTAAAGATGCTGTAAAAAGAAAATATTCAGATTATTACCATCTCCAATCCCCAAAAAAATATTATAAGCCTTCAAAAGTTACTATTGCTTGAACCTATATATATTTGTATTGAACCCATGTATTTATGGTCTATGTTTGTTTGTGTGTTTTGACTGTTTGTACTATTGTATTACTTTTTTTGCCATTTCAGAATACAAGAAGTCACTGGAGGATGCCATTAGTGGGGATACATCAGGCCACTTCCGCAGGCTCCTGATCTCTCTCGCTCAGGTACAGATATGATACATATTAATTACCTGTACTTTACTAATAAAATTACTACTTTCATATCTAATTAGGAATATGCCGTTCTGTGTTTTGCAGGGTAATCGCGACGAACGACCGAATGTTGACATCTCTCTGGCTAAACAAGATGCTCAGGTAAAGTCTGCTTCACTCTCATTCATAATTAACGTTTGATTTATCTGCACCTTGTGTAGTTCTCTATATATTGTATTGATTGCAAAGACATGTTGATCGGTACACATCGCTGTTCTCCTAATAGGCCCTGTACGCTGCTGGAGAAAACAAGCTGGGAACAGATGAGTCCAAGTTTAATGCTATTTTGTGCGCCAGGAGCATACCCCATCTCAGAGCAGGTATTCTCTATGGAGACATATTCACAAGCATAATCTAACATATGGTTCAACATTTAAAACACATTAAAGGATAATTGAGAATCTGGCCACAAATGCAACTTTAGTACCTTGTTAGCTATATTACTAATGGTGTCTGTGTGTGTGGGTACCTGTTTGTGTGTGTAGTGTTTCTTGAGTACCAGCAGATGTGCGGCAGGGATATCGAGAAGAGTATCAGCAGGGAGATGTCCGGAGACCTTGAGAGTGGCATGTTGGCAGTGGGTAAGAATACACGCACACCTATTCAAGTCTAGTCTTAGATGGGTCACACCTACGTAACGCGAGAGTCAGAATCCGCTTCACATTATTAGCTAATGACAAGTTTACAGGCTGTCTGCAGCACATGTTTGATGTTGCATTGTTTTCCATGCTCATTGTATTTCATATTATATTACAGCTATATTAATACACTTTTGAAAAAATTACTGGGGGAAGAGGTGTTGTTAAATGCATAATTTCTTTTCTCCCCTCTTTTTTGCCAACATTTCTCAGGGTAATGGTACAGTAACCTGTTTGTAGATGTGATTTATTTGAATCTTTCCAATGGTTTCGCACACCGAGTCTATACGTCGTCATTGTGAGGTGGTGTGCCGTGCAGTGTTGGATGTTTGCCATCGGTTTTGTTTGGGGATGTCATGAGAACCAATACTTAAGTATCAAGTCAATGCCAAAATTCCCAAAACGTGACATACTTGTTGTTCTACAGGTACCATAGGTACTTGAGACCAACGACGTCTAAAGCCCGAAAAGATGCAGTAAACTTACTGTTGACGCACCCTATTTTTTCCGTAATAATGCTACATTGTGAACAACAAATCCATGTTGAAATCGACGGGAGGAGAGCCAGTTAACGTTAGCTGTTAACAGACAGTGGGCAGCACAGTCCTGTGGAGCTAACAGATAACATTGATGGAGGTTGCATTGGGTTTCATTTTGATGCGTTCAAGCTCTATTCAGTAAAAACGAGTATTAGGTGAAGGTACATTATAACATTATCGTGATGTGTTCAAATGTTCTTGTAAAATTTATTTTTTGGCAAGAGACCTGAATAAATACAGATGTTTGAAGGAGATGTTTTCACAGCAATATAAAGATATTAGAGAGGCAATTATGACCTGTTTAACTTCCTAACACTAGATCTAAGTGCTAGTTGTTTTGCTTTTGTTTTTACCGTGGTATCGAATTGGGTATCAAGAATCATGGAATTTCACTGGTATTGGTATCGACTACTAAATTTCTGGTATTGTGACATCCCTAGTTTTGATGCTGTGTTTCATTTCACTTTTCTGGACAGTGTTTTCATTTCGGATTTCACATTTACTTTTTTTCAAAATACAACTTGCATTAAAGCTGCATTTATCAATATCTCGCCACTAGGGGGCAGAAAACCCCAGAAACAAGCTGGACTTAGACTCTCCAACAATTCCTGAGAGAAATATCTCGCTCTTTAGCTGCTAGATATACGACTTTCTCCATCAGCTAGTTGCTATGGTTTTGTGTCTGCCATTTGGTGCTGGACAGGTAGCACACGTCGGAGCTTGTTTGCTTAAAAACAGCTGCCGCCTGCTGCTGGCAGTGGGTTGTTGTGTTGATGGAAATGGGTAGACGGTAAATATGCTGGGATCAAACAGGCTTAACAGCTCAGTAGAGCTGCAGATAATCCTCTATAGGTTCGTCAAAATGAGTGACACCGACGAGAGTCCACATAGTAATTTCATTAAATATGAAAATATTGATTAATGCAGCTTTAAATTGGCTTATTGCCATCCTGTTGTTTCCTTTTGGCGTATGCATAGCTTGACTTTTCACAGTTCACTTTTCAGATGACACTTCAGGAAAGTATTGTTGTCTTCATCAGCCTCACCTTGCAGTGATGAATATTAGAAAGTGTTCTTTACAGTGCACTTAATAGTAATTAAGTGATCTTGTTTGTTTAAAAAAGGAGACAAAGTATGAATAAATGAGTACATTGTGCCTGTGTTGGTGATACGTATTTTCTGTTTCAGTGAAGTGTATTAAGAACACAACCAGCTACTTTGCTGAGAGACTTTACAAGTCCATGAAGGTGAGAAATCCTGTGTTGGTTGGATAGTAATATTCTATACATAACTAAATAAGTGTAGCATAGTATTTCATTTTTGTCACCCTCATTGTGTGTATTTGTTTGTGTGTGTGCGCATGTTTTCAGGGAGCTGGGACCAAAGACACTACCCTGATCCGGATCATGGTCTCCCGTTCTGAGGTTGACATGCTGGATATCCGCAAGGAGTATGTGAAAAACTACGGCAAGTCGCTGTACACGCACATCTCTGTAAGTATCTTCATCATATATTGTGCTTAATACAAATAACACTACACCTGCAGGGATGAGCTAAAAGCAACAAGTACACACTTCTAAAAACTCCACACCTCTTCCATTTTTAAAATAGTGCTTATTTTTATAGTATTTTGTAAATATTTTTTAAATTGTATTTTTCTTCTATTCTATATTTATGTTTCTTGTACATATTTTTTATAGTATTTTTTAATTATTTGTATTGTATTTTTTCTTCTATTCTATATTTATGTTTCTTGATTTTGCAATACTTGCTTTTATTTTTTATTTTAATTTCTCTTACTATGTTTATGTTCTGCACCATTACATCAAAGCAAATTCTGATCCTGACATGATTTTGGGAGACTAATAATTTGCTGACGCATTTGTTTCATTGACAGGGAGACACATCAGGAGACTACAAGAAACTCCTACTGAAGTTTTGTGGGGGTTCTGACTGATAAGGAAACAGTGACCTCACTGTGCTACATTATAGAAATGTTCTACAAATATCAGTTTTCTGCCTTATCTTCATGCACTATACACAAACCGCAAACCTGCATGCCATGCCAGTACTTTCAATGCAATGTTTACCTAGTTTACCAACTATCGTTTCTTTTCTATATACAGTATGCACACAAAAGTTTTATATTTTTGCACTTGTAATATCTTGCTGGATATTTGAGTTGAATACACATGGCCATACAATAGATTAGAAAGAGATTACATTTGAGTTTTTAGAGCTATATATTTTTAGAACATTTTATATAAATTTTGCCAATATAATCAGCTATCTAATGATATCTGACACAATTATCAGCTCATTTTGTAATGTTCAGCAATGCTGAATAAAGTAAGAGACATGGAATACATAGCAGCTAAGTACCAAAGGTGTATATCAATGTTTGCGATTGTATAATCTCTTCTTTATTTTGTCTTTCCTTTTTTTTGTTCATCATAATTGTGCTGTATTTGCAGCAGATGCTTTAATGTGTGTATTATCATTGTAGCATGTAAAACTCAAGCATTACATTTCGTACATTTTGGTGTTTTTCTCATCATGAGTCTCAGAAAATAAATATTGAGAATGCTTTGCTGGAAGTATTTGAGGTTCATCACATGAAATGCATACATTGAAATTATTTGAAAATACAACAACAACATATGAACAGGCATCATTTAGATACAGATTGCCCTCTAAAATACAAAGCAATGTCTATCATATCCCTGGTTCACAAACAAATTAATCCCTAGGTGCAATACAATCCAATTATACTATCCTCCAAAACTGTCATGACCTTTTCATGTCAGCACTTGGTAGTAGATTCAGTTTACCACTAGAGGGCAGTGAAGTCTCAATCCACCCTCAACAGCTACACCAAAAGTGGCAATTTCAACAAGCAGAGTTCCTTACAAATGCTCCGTTGTGAAGAATATGGATCATTATATGATGGAGTTAAATCAATAACCATGGTCACAATTCAGTTTAAATTCATACAGGACCCATAATAAACTATGGAGGACGGAACCTGCCAAAATAAAAAACAAAAATGACTTAATAAATAAATAAATATGCCATTAAATGTACCAAAATAATATTACAAATAAATGTAGGCATTAATGAATCAATACAATGTGATATAAATTGATATTTCTGTTTTAATTTGCTTCTTTATTTGTCTTTGTATGAATTCCCCTATCTACTCTTCTATTTCATTTTCTCTTGTTATTTATATATTTTGTATTAACTGAAATATATTTTTAGCATTATGTTTTTTATTTATATTTAGATGTATTTATTTATAATAATTAAATGTTATGCATTTATGTATTTTTTATTATTATTTCTGCATGCTTTTCCCTTTGTATTTCCCCCCTTATTTATTTCCCCAAACTTATTTATTCTGTATTCTTTTCTCCGATCTGCACACCAAAGGTAAGCAAAGGTAAATAAATAAAGAAGCAAATTAAAACAGGAATATCAATGTATGTCACATTTTATCAATTCATTTATGCCTACATTTATTTCTAATAATATTTTTGGTACATTTAATGGCATATTTAGATATTTATAGAGACATTTATTTTTTATTTTGGCAGGTTCCTTTCTCCATAATAAACAAGTGTCTTCATTCTCCAACATGGAATATGATGACAGTCTGGTGACTCTTAAATACACAGCGTTTTACTCAATCAATAACCCATATGTCATTTCACTTTCCTTGAGGGGTGTGAGGCCAGCATGTGTGAGTGCACATGGAGCTTTCCATGCCTTATTACGTCCCGTTGGCTTCACTTAAAATGCTGTACTTGACTGTAGAGATGTGGCTCTGCGCTTGGCTGGCTACAGTAGTGTGTGTGTGTGTGTGTGTGTGTGTGTTAACTGCACTACGATCAATAACTCTGTGAAGTGAGGGGTGGTGGGGGAGCCTGTGGAATTGATGGCATCCATAAAGCTGCCTCGGCCACATTAAACAAGTCTAGCATGTCTGCAGTGCCGTCAGAGGGACCCCTGGGTCACAGCCATGCTGGTAGAATCATTTTTGATCACATCATGTTAAAACTGACCAGAAGTGGCAGAAAAGGCTTGAGGTATTTAGATAGATGTAAAGATTGCAATAACTAAATTTTAATGAAGATTAGATTGGTTTTGAGAACATAATTGAGCCATCATTATATGAGTTTTATAAGGTAATTTCAAAGTGTTTCAGCATGTCTCTGCCAGCATTGTAGTTTTGATATCATCAAACCTCCCATCTGTTGTAGGCATGCAGCTGAAGGCTGTGTAATTCACTGTTAATTAAAAAAAAAAGCTTAATTTAATGTCTATTACAGCTGATCTAATCTTGTGGGAATCCTCTCACGGTGCCTCGAGGTCTGAGCTATTGTGAGGATATAATGGCTTTACATTAAAAAAAGACATAGTTTGATCCAATTTAAAATATTTCACAGACTGCATGTGTGCAGGAGTAGGCTTGCCCAACTCCATCCAAAATTTGACCCAACCTGTCAACGGTGCAACCGAGACCCAGCAACCCTCATTCATTCAGTTTGGGCCTGCCCAAATAGGAGATCATTTTGGGCTGAGGTCTTTGAAGCACTATATGTGACGAGCCATAGACCAGAACCAAGTCAGTAGCAGTTTTTGACGTTGGTCATAGAGATCTGAATCTCTCTGGAGCCCAGGCCCGTGCTGTTGCTTTCTTGTTGCTTTTAGCAAGATGACTCATTCTGTATAATAGAGTGAGACGTCTATACTGCACATAGACGCTGGGTTGAGGAGGTAAGGGTTCATTTGAAGTTGGAAAAGCTCAGATATACAACTCAGGGCTCGGTCAATAAATTCCAAAAAGTATGGCAACCATTCCTGGACTAAAATGATAATGTCTACATTACACAAAATATAACTTAATGCCTATAACTGATAACCATAACTACATAGAACCACTGTAGAATCTTTATTTTATTTATTTAGGCTGTTTTATTTTACCATGTGAGTTTTTTGTTACTTCATTTATTTTGTATTTATATTTTTTATAATATGTGCTATTATTATTATTATTATTATTATTATTATTATTATTATTATTATTATTATTATTATATCTTTTATTTTTTGGTGTTTGGGATGCAGGTAGGAGCTGGCCAGGTTATTAGCTAATATTAAATATAATTATTAATATCAATAAAATAAATGTAAATTAAAAATGCTAGCATACTGTATAATGTGTTAATGTTTGAAAACACAATAAAAACATATTTGAATATAACACACTATCATTCTCATGCATTGTTGCAGGATGGAAATAAAATATATACAGCATTGTTGAGAGTGAATTATGTAGGTGCAGTAAATAAAACTGTGTCCAAAATGAGTGGATAGTAAAGTTGTAAGGTAAAATAGTTTCACCACCCTTAGTACAGACAGCTCCCCGTTAGCTAGATCTCTATTCAGACAGACAATAATAACAAATCTGTTTGAGAATTTTTCAGTTTGAGACAATCTCACAAGGATAAATGATGGATATGCTTGCTGACAGCCTCCTTAATAAAAGATAAAGCTATTATCCGCCCTGATCCGGGCTGTCTGATAAACAAATCTGTTGAATAATATTTCAGTAAATTATCAGACAGCTAGAAACGCCACCCCTGTTGTCTAAATAATAAACTCATTCATACCCCCATGATAAAAAGCATCAGGCTGTCTTCTCTATTCAAAATGCGTGTCCTCAGAAGTAGGGTACAGACACAAACGCCCAATCTGTGTCAGCAGTGGGGACCTGCTTCCCTTTGATATGAATGAATTGTAATTAATTTTTCATCTAAAGGGGATAGCACATGGTTGCATGGGCTATGGAGCCAGCGTGGCAGAGAAGGAGAGAGAGGGGGGAGAGAGGTTTGTAGATGTCACAATGAGATTCAGTGCATGCATGAATAAGGTCACGGTTTGAGAGGTATGCCTGCAGATGCCTGCCTCTGTGCCAACAATCTTTATTCAGCCGTGTGACTGGAAGCGGAGTGCATCCGTCATCATCATATTGTATTTCACAAATCCCACTCAAATACACATTTCATTTGTCACCCTCACATATTGCTTATATGTTCACATATGGCTCACTGCCCTCTTCTATCTAGTCCAACACACAGATACAGTTCGCACTGAAATTGGTTGCAATGCAGCTTTGGATATACAAGCATGGAGCATAAGCCTGTGGCTACATCAGTAATGTTGTGCAAGGACTGAATAAAATCCTTACATTTTTATCTCTGCATGAACTTTTTCTCCTAAATAAAGTGAATGTAGTCAGTGAGTAGGAATTACTTGGTTCATCAACTATTTAAATGTTTTCATGATGTTAATTCATCTGTGGTGATACAGTGAGTTGCATAACACTATAATTTACAAAAAGATAACAACTGATAACTATGGAGGACAGAACCTGCAAAAATAAATAAATAAACAACTCAATAAATAAATGCATATGCCATTAAACCAAAAATAATATTTGAATAAGGATAAATAAATACATTTGAAAATAAATGTAAAATTAATTTTAAAAATGCAAAATAAATAAATAAATTGCATAGTTAATAAAATAACTAAATAAAGGGGAAAATGAAATAGAAAAGTATATAGATAGGGGAATTAATACAAAGGTAAATAATAATAATAATAAAGAAGCAAATTAAAACTGAAATATACATTTATGTCACATTTTATTAATTAATGCCTACATTTATTTTTAATATTATTTTGGTACATTTAATGTCATACATATTTATTTATTTATTATTTATTTATTTTAGCAGGTTCCATCCTCCATAGTTAACCAGTGGAAGAAATATTCAGATCCAAGAATACTGCAATACATAAATATGCCATTACAGGTAAAAAAAAAAGCCCTGCATTGAAAATGCATATAAAGTATCCAAAGTAAAAGTACTCATAATGCCGACAAAAATGCTTGTGAGTGTTAGATTATTATATATTATTGGATAATTAGTACTGTAGCAATTATCTGTAGGCTAATTAGCATTGTACTGTTGTAATTTCTGTTATTTCATACACTGCTATAGGTAGTTTTATAATCTCATGTGTTTTGTATGTAAAATCTAACTCTGTAAAGTAGTTAGCTGTAAAACAAATGTAGTGAAGTAAAAAGCATAATAAAAGTATAATATAGCACACAATGGAAATGCTCAAGTGAAGTACAAGTATCTCAAATGTGTCCTTAAACCTGCAGTAGGCAAAATGTTTTTGGCATCATTGGGCAAAAATTCCAGAATAACCTTTCAGCATATTGTAATTCAAGAGTTCTGAGAGAAAGCTAGACTTCTGCACTTCCTCATGGCTCTGTTTTCAGGCTTTAAAAAATCTGCCCGTGATGGGAGACTTTGGCCAATCAAAGGTCATTTCACAGAAAGAGAGTTCCTATTGGCTGTGCTCCGGCTGGTGGGCGGTGCTTGGTATTTCCTCAACTGATATCAACATGGCTGCCGGGTCACAAACTTTCTCATTTTACAGCTAAACAGGACACTACAAGATGTTTCTGAAAACCTTTGAGGTGAGAAATAGGTATTACAGTAACAGAATATTGATTCATATTTGATCAGCGCTGCCTAGTTTGACCGTTTGATCGGAGTTTGCGAGTGATTGACAGCTGCTCAGAGACGGCCAGGCTCCAGCTCGGCTCTGATTGGTTGTTTTCCTCCGGTCTGTGAAATCTTGCAGACTCCATTAGGAGCACCGGAGGACCCGGAGGCACATGATTTTTTTTCAGGTTACGTGTCTATGCACTACTGTTAGGATGTAGTGATTTTTATAGTTTTTATAGTTTCGCCTACTGCTGCTTTAATAAGTACAGTACTTGAGTAAATGTGTAATTGCATTCCACCACTGTGCAGACAACAGAAACATTTGTGTAGAAATGGTTGCTTTACTCTGAGGATGAAGGCGTTGTTTACACACCTTTACCACTATATTTTTTTAATATATCTCAATTTTCAGGCAATTTCTCTCCATTCTCATTTTTTTTTTTTTTTATCCTTCTGGGATTTTTCGACGTCTACTACGCACGGTGTGATGTGACGCGTCTCTACGCCCATTGATGAAATAGGTGTGTTCTACTCAAACCACGCCCCCTTTTCTCCTTATATGGTCATTGAACGGCCCGTTGATTGACAGCGAGGCAGCAGCAGCTGCTGAGTTGCTCAGACATGGCGGAGGATAATACAGTGTAACTGTGGAGGATCATCAGCGGGAGTTAACGTGACTTTTTCCCCGCAGTCGGGTCGTCAAAGGGCGCCTTGAATGCTCCACA
Organism: Sebastiscus tertius; assembly: GCA_916701665.1. NCBI lineage: Eukaryota > Metazoa > Chordata > Actinopteri > Perciformes > Sebastidae > Sebastiscus > Sebastiscus tertius. Next base: position 17,475 of record CAKAOH010035836.1, read on the forward strand.
ACAGAGAGGAGGATGTGTTCAACTACAGCGTGCTCTGAGAGGAAGATAAAAACGCCCTGAAACACGATGGAAACAAATGTCTCGCTGTTTAGTGCAGTCAACAGCCCTGGGCAACAAATATGGCTCCTTGTGCCTTTTTCCAATATGCTCTAAACATTGATCTCCCGTGCAACCTGATGTATCCGGAGTTAAGTCCACTAGTCGCTCGGTACTTTGACTCCTGCAGGATATAACATTGGTTAGCTGTGAAGCTATATACGGAACTACCAGCACGGAGAGGTAACCATGGAGCCAAAGCACAAAGAGTTGCTCGACCAGTGCCACCAGAACTTACTGGAGTCCATCACAGACGCGGACCGGGTCATAGAGCTGCTGGTAGTCTCCGGGACCTTGAGCCAGCTGGACCGGTTCGAGCTGGACCAGAACTGCTCGTCCAGCGCCGAGAAAGTGGACCACCTTCTGAAGATGCTGGTGAACAAGGAGAGCGACCATTTCCTCGACCTGTGTGTGGCCCTGGAGAAGGCTTACCCTGACCTGTACACTGCTCTGTTCAGCAACAACGGAGGGGGACCCGTGGACCACTCCACCGGTAAGAGAGAAAAACACACGCTATACTCTCACAACAAGCAGGCTTTACCTTGAATCTGCAAGCCACAGCATATAGCTCTTAAACCATGAGTATAGCTACAGTCTCTGGGTGGTCTGCTGCAAGAGGACTGCTGCACAACAGCAAGGCTTGGAGCTTATTATGAACCAAACATCTGTATAAAATGGTGATAATGGTTCATGTGAAGGTTGCATTAAGGGCAAGCAACAGTCAGTGGCAGCTTAAAGGTGGTAAGGGGCCCCTGGGCTACTCTTTTTGTATGCCCCCCCCCACCACCACCACCAGCCCTACTGCTGCAAGAGGACTGGATATAGCTGCACAACAGCAAGGCTTGGAGCTTATTATGAACCATACATCTGTATAAAATGGTAATAATGTTTAATGTGAAGGTTGCATTAAGGGCAAGCAACAGTCAGTGGCGGATTAAAGGTGGTAAGGGGCCCCTGGGTTACTCTTTTTGTATGGCCCCCCCACCACCACCCCTACTGCTGCAAGAGGACTGGATGGATAGCTGCACAACAGCAAGGCTTGGAGCTTATTATTAATAACCAAAACATCTGTATAAAATTGTACTAAAGGTTCATGGGAAGGTTGCATTAAGGGCAAGCAAAAGTCAGTGGCGGAATAAAGGTGGTAAGGGGCCCCTGGGCTATACTCTTTGTATGGCCCCCCCACCACCAGCCCTACTCATCATGCTTTACCAGAAAAAAAGTAATTTAGTGTGTAAAAGCATGCTAGGAGTGAGTGGATGGCTTGGTACTGAGGTAGAGCTGTGTGTCGTCGGCGTAGGAGGGGAAACGGAGACCATGGTGGCGGATAATCTGACTGAGGGGGAGCATGTAGATGGTGAAGAGGAGGGGTCCAAGCTAGGGGCTAGGGAGGAGCTGGAGTCACTGATGGTGATGAACTGTTTTCTGTTGGAGAGATATGATTGAAACCAGGAGAGAGCTGTTTAAAGGTCACATATTATAAAAAAGTGAGATTTTCATGTTTTTTTATTATTACAAAGCAGGCTTAAGTCCTATGTAAATACTGTGAAAGTATCGAAACGCTCAATCCACAGGGAAATACACACAGCCCCGTATTCAGAAACTCTGCATTTGAAACAAGCTGTCAGGATTTCTGTCCATTTGTGATGTCACAAATATACAATATTTAGACCCTTTACACAGATTTTAAACGTTTTTTCCTGGTTGCAGTGTATGTGAATGACATCAGCTGAAAGGAAGTACACATGGACCCAAGCTGTTGCCTAGCGACGCAATTCCGTCGCAAAGCGTTAAAACGGAGCGTTTCAGACAGACGTTAAGTACAGGCATATTCAGGCAGACAGTATGCGGAAAATAAGGTTGTTTTTTAACATTACAGCATGTAAACATGTTCTAGTAGAAACACAAAATACAAGTATGAACCTGAAAATGAGCATAATATGGGACCTTTAACGTTACCAGAAAAAAGTCATTTAATGTGTAAAAGCATGCTAGGAATATTACTCAGCCCACACATACACACTCGGTGAGCATTGGCATATACACACACACACATTGAGACAGCCTTCAATCTATACCTTTTTAAATATGTAGTCAATTTAGGGATTTCTTTAGTAGATCATGGTGTTCTTTCAGCCATTGTGCTTTTTATGCTCTGTGATCATATTTGAATTTTTACCGTGTTTCTGTACAGTAGTGTCGTATTATTTGAAAACCAAATTGACCTTATGAACCAGGTCACATCATGGGGCCAGGTTCATAAATTCAGCTGATCTACCTAATCAGTAATTAATGTTTCTCATGGGCCAATAGGGTTAAGGTTTTCTTTTTTCTTCTCTGAATTACATTTAAATTAATAAATAATCTGGCCAATCTGGGCTGCAGCCTATAGGCCAGCCTGTGCATTAATCCACCCCAGGCAACAGTGGTCCTTGCAACATGTGTAGTAATGAGGGGAATGTAGCCTTCAAAACATAATGCACTAGCCTGTATCTTTAAACTAAATATTCACTATATGGCCTGCAGCTTGTAGTTAATTCAGCCAAGGACTTCTTCGGTCAAAAGGCTCTCTCCCGGTCACTGCAATACATAGGTTATATCAGACATCCACGGTGTAGGATTGGTTTGGCAAGGTATGGTAAATGTTGTCTTTGTGCAAGATCAATTCACTGCTATCCAACACTAACTCCAATTTGTTACCAGTGGCATGATATGGTTATGGTACATTAGGTAGCCCGACTTGTTTCCATGACAACGGCTGTGCTACTGACGTGTTGGTCCATATCGACCTGTACATGGGTGTGTGCGTGCAGCCTGCCTGTGCATGCGCGCTAAGTAACCTAAAGCACGGTTTAGATCAGTGCACCTTCTCATTTGGAGAGAGAACCAAGTTAACAATTGTTATTTTTATAAAATGGTAACTATATCCTAACAGTAAGACATGTAATCTGAAAAAAAAATCATGTGCCTCTGTGTCCTCCGGTGCTTCTAATGGCATCTGCAAGATTTCACAGACTAGAGGAAAACAACAGGTCAGAGCCGAGAATTTGTGAGAAAGTTTGTGACCATGCTGCCATGTTGAGATCAGTTGAGGAAGCTGGTGTAAACTTTGTCATTTTACAGCTAAACAGTACACTGCAAGATGTTTCTGAATACATTTGAGGCGAGAAATAGATATTACAGTAACAGAATATCAATTCATATTTGATCAGCGTTGCCTAGTTTGACCATTTGATCGGTGTCCGCAAGTGATTGACAGCTGCTCCGTTGAATAGGACCTGTGATTGGCCAAAGTCTCCCAGCTAGATTTTTTAAAGCCTGAAAACAGAGCCATGAGGAAGTGCAGAAGTCTAGTTTTCTCTCAGAACACTTGAATTACAATATGCTGAAAGCTTATTATGGAATTTTTGCCCAATGATGCCAAAAATATTCTGCGTACTGCAGGTTTAATGCTACATTTTTAATTGCAATTTATTCATTGTAGTCATTTGATTTGTCCTCACAGCAACTGCCTCCCCTTCAGCGGTTTTGGTTGTTGTTGTTGTTGCTGCTCTACAGAGACAAAGGCAACCAAGTGTAAAAGCCTTGTCTAGTTTTGCCTGTTTTTGCTTTGTGTGACTGACTGAAGCCAGTGGCGTACTCGCAACCAGCGTCGTGCCCTGAGGGCCTGAATGCAGGATGTGTCTTGAGATCCAAAAGTGAGGAGAAGGAGATGCACAGTAATGCTTCTCTTTGACATATTCCACATGTAAAACAACCATGTGGGCTGTCTTGCAGATCATTTTGACATATAGGTGAAGCTTTATTTCAAAGCACTTGAAACAATTAGGTTTAGGCAATACATCTACAACATCTTTAGGTTTAGGCAACAAAACTACAACATCTTTAGGTTTAGGCAACAAAACTACAACGTCTTTAGGTTTAGGCAACAAAACTACAACTTCACGTCTTTACGTTTAGGCAATAAAACTGCAACGTCTTTAGGTTTAGGCAACAAAACTACAACTTCTTTAGGTTTAGGCAGAAAAACCCAATTAGGTTTAGACAACCTGGGCGGCTGTGGCTAAGAGGTAGAGCAGGTCGTCCACCAATTAGAAGGTCGGCGGTTCGATCCGCAGCTTCTCTGGTCACATGTTGAAGTGTCCTTGAACCTCAAATTGCTCCCGAAGGCTCTGCCATTAGTGTCTGAATGTGTGTGTGAATGCTGACATGAACTGTGAAGCATTTTGGTCGGTCGGTAGACTAGAAAAGCGCTATATAATTGCAAGTCCATTTACCATTTACAATAAAACTACAACTTCTTTAGGTGTAGGCAAAAAAGTTGAATTTAGGGAAAAACATTGTATTTTGGGTTCAAATAACTACGGACACAAAGACAACTACACATTGTTGGTTTCACACGTGATGCTAACTCTAGTCTCCTGTGTCCCATCCATCGTCCCCGACCTCCACCTATTATGGAGTTTCACGCTATACGCTATAGTCTATACTACAGCGCCTGACTTCCGCTTCTGCTCCTGTCATAATTACTACGGTCGCTAGAGGTCGCTGTTGTGTTCTTTTATACCTTCTTTCGATGATCTACTATGTGAATAGATGATAAAACCTACTAGTAGGCATAGTAGGCCCCTATTGACCCACATCTATGGGGCTTATAGCGATTGATAACGCTTATTTATTAGCCTGACAACCCGTCTAATCGGCTGTTCACACAGACGTGTGTCTGGGGTTTTTAAAAACAGTGTGATCTATGGTTTACTGCTGTCAAGTTTCAGCGTGTCTACCACTATCAAGCAGTCCTTAGCAGGTAATGCTGAGTTGGGAGTCTTGCTGCTCTGCTGACTGGATCGCTAATGCTTCCTTAAGCTTTATTACTTCCTTGTATTGAGTGTTGCTGCTGCAGAATAACACTCAACCCTGAAATACTCTGACAGTTGTTTACCTGTGAGCAGCAGGACTTTAGCTGGGCTTGACAATGTGGATTTGGGCTTTTCTTCACACACCTTTTTATAGACCGTAGCACCGTCCGGGGCCTCAGAGTTGACCTGCCCTGTACAAGAGGAGAGAGTGTGAGTACCAGTGGTGGGTTTGGCTAGTCAGCCTGTGGTTATTCAACAGAGGATTAGGCGCCTGCTCTCCTCTCTCTGTGTGACACGCTTTATCATGCCTCCACACAGTCCTCTGTATTACCCGCCGCCACGCTCTTGGCTGCTTCTGTTTCGACTGAAGTGTTGTGTGTGTGCTTTTTTTTTTTGATTATCTTTTAGTGTAGTGATTCGGCTGATGTGATTACCGCGTTTTTAACCACACTTGTGAGAGAGCGAAGACAAGCCACTCACAGAGTACCTCCAGGCAAGCAAAGAGGCTGGTAGATGCACAGCTCAGAGGGATGAAGTCTTCTTCGGAGCCTCCCGGAGTGTGTCTGCGAACAACTGCAGCGTCTTGTGTGTGTGTGTGAAGAGCGGGGATATGAGTGTTGATGAGTTACGAGATATGAGTCTCGCTGATAGCAACCTGCTCTCTACTCATCCCTCTACTAATACCGCCTGCCTGCTCTTGTTCTCAGATGCGCGCCTCTTTTTGCCAGCTGAGCCTCCCAAACACGCACATGTTATGAAATCATCCAAACTTTTCTAAAAGAAACATCCTCGGCTCACCCCAAAGGAAAAGTCTACAGATGCTCAATTGTTGAAAGCTGAAGCTCTGTAAATTATTAGTGTTTTGCTGGCAAACTCCAACACGTTTGCTGTAGAGAACATGCAAACAAATCATTCATTATGTAGCCTGTTTTGTGCACCAGTGTGCCACTGTGGCTCACTCTTTTTTAGAACAAACTGTGATTAAATTGCAGAGCACATCATTCAGTCAGGATATTGAGTATGACTGAAGTGATGTTGCAGAGCACAGTTCTGTTTTCTCAAACCGATTGAGTTAATTTCATAAATCCAAGAGGCTGCAATTAAGCTGATTGCTATGGAGGACTGAACCTGCCTAAATAAATAATAAATAAATAAATAAATAAATAAATAAATAAATAAATGTACCAAAAATGATATTAAAAATAGATTGAGGCATTCATTAATTAATAAAATGTGACATAAATTGATATTTGTTTTTAATTTGCTTCTTTATTTATTTACTTTTGTATTAATTCTCCTGTCTGTTTACTCTTAATTTTCCCCTCTATTTATTTATTTATTTATTATTAATTAACTATGAAATATATTTATTTTTGCATTTATTTTTTATTTAGTTTACATTTATTTATGTATTCATTATTACATTATGTTTTTTATTTTATTTTATTTTTATATTTCTGCATGCTTTTCCCTTTATATTTCACCCCTATTTATTTCCCTACACTTTCTGTTATTTCTGTATTCTTTTCTCTGATCTGCACACCTGTACTCGTCTGAGAATGCAAGACCAAGGGTAAATAAACAAAGAACCAAAACAGAAATATCAATGTATGTCACATTTAATCAACGAAATAATGCCTGTATTTATTTCTAACAGTTATTCATTTGTTTTTGATTTTGTCAGGTTCTGTCCTCCATAGATTTCATGCCTCGGATTGTGCGCTCCTCCCCCTTGCGCTGCATGGACAATATTCTACCTGAAGGAATAGCGCAGTAGAAGAGATGTACCTGCACATCCCCAGATTCAAGGGCCTGTTACAGGGATTTAAAGTCACTCCGAGTGGAGGGCAACACAATTCTCCCTGACAGGATGCAGCGTCCACAATCCTCTTCTTCTTCTTCTTCTGCCGTCTGTTTGGCTTTGTTTTCTCATGGTCTCGGTTTCATGATCCCATGCTTTTGTCTTTTTTTCCTCTGACTCACCGTCCATCCCCTTTTTAACGTTCTTTTTCTTTGACTCATTATATTTCTTTCCCTCCGCTGAGTGGTTTCGTTTCTCCGCACACTTAAACAGTGGGACACGCCAGATAGAGACAGACAGAGGAGGGTGATAGAAAGAGGGAGCAAGAGAGAGGGAGACAACAGGCCTTTTGTTGAGAAGTTGAGCAGGCCCAAAGTGCCCAGTCAGCAGCTTGCTCTGTGTACAGCAGCCTAGGACATAAGCCAATGTGTGTGTGTTGGTGAAGGGGAGGGGAGGTGCTCTCCTCTCTGTCAACCAGTTTCTGTCCCACTCTATAAACCACAGTGGACAGACAGAATGAGTTATGACCCCGACGCTCTTGTCACGTCCGCTGCTTTTAAATATCTCCCATGGGCTGGACCTGGCCTCACTCTCTCTCTCTCTCTCTCTCTCTCTCTTTCTCTCTCTCTGTCAATGTCTGTCACCCAGTGACGCACACTGTCACTCACCTCATCGCCCCACTTGCTTTCCCCTCCCTCACCACTCTTTGTACATCTAGTCTGACTTTATTCCCTTCTCGCTGTTTCTGCTAAGGTGCTTTTGAGTAGATCGCACATTTTATAGGAGTTATCGGTGTGAGTTTCATTATGTTGTAGTAGTGTCTCTGTACAGCCAGCAGCAATGTTGCAGTTGAAATGGGCCTCCAAGTTATCTTGTGATTTTAAGTAAGCTGATGGTGTGCTGTTGAGTTTAGTGCAGGAACGATCGGTCAGTTAAACAAGCAGTCGATCAACAGTAAAATTAAGTTAAAGGTACAGTGTGTAGAATTTGGCGACATCTAGTGGTGTGGTTGCAGATCGCAACCAACTGAATACCCCTTCCACTCACTCCTCCCTTTCCAAGACTGAGGTAATGTGAGACGCAGAGTGCAAAACCGTAGTAGCGCTGTTCGCCTCACTCAGAGGCCTTCCTTCCCTCAATAACACTACTTTAGGAGCAACGGAAGTCAGACGGCGGCTGGCGGTGCTATGGTTTTGCACTCTGCGGTTCACGTTACCTAAGTTTCACAAGCATGTCAGAGAACTACGGTGGTCTTCAGGTAATATAAAACATGAAATAGCCAGCGTTTGGTTTGTCCGTTCTGGGCTACAGTAGAAACATGGCGGTGCAACATGGTGGATTCCATGAAGAGGACTCGCTCCCTATGTAGATATGAAGGGCTCATTCTAAGTTAATTCTTACCTTTCACTATAAAAAACCTAGATATATATATATATATATATGCTGCATCACTGCTTACCAGGGGGAACTTAAATTCACTCAGAGCATTTAGCGAAGAGACAATTCAACAAAATAGCTTGCATATGTATTTATTACACACAAAAACAACATCTGGCAAGTTTTAACTGTGCGACGGCAATGACGTAATTAATGAGTAGCGTCCGAAAGTGTTTTTTCATTTTGCCGATGAGCTAATTCAGTAGGGAGTAGTGATGAGTGAATGATTTCGGCCTAATGATGGATGGATACATCGGTTGCAGCCTTAGTTGTAATTAGTGGTGTTAATGGTATAGGGTTTTATTCAGAGATGTTGCTCAATAAATCCATCCAATCAAAGCCCGAGATGCAGACTAATGAGAGGTTGACCTCAGTACGTTCACTGGGTCATTGTTGTTATTGTTCCAACGTAATTCTGTTGTTCCCTAACACAGCATCTTTTTAGTGTAAAATTTGTACATTTTTCCACTTCAGCACTAATATCTGATGGCAGGTTTATCCACACTCTGAATATAGCGAGCCACAGCCAGGAGGCTGTACTGTGGAACAGGACTTCATTACCATTTTACACATGTTCCCCCACTTTCTAATTACCCCACAAGGTAGAGGAAATGCCAGCATCTAAATGTTTACCAGTGCTATGAAGTCATGGAAATAAACAGCTCTTCTCCTTGTCTTACCACCCCCCCACCTCTACCAGGCCTTTTTTGTTGTTGTAGTTTCTGTACTATGCTTTGTTCTGCTGTCTTTTCTGTTTATCCCTCCTCTCCTCTCCTCCCATCATGGTGTCCTAGCTTTCTCTGCCGCTCTCCGCTTGCCTCGTCTCACCATCTGTTTAATTCTCCACCTCTTTATCTGTCCTGTCTACACCTGCAGTCATTTGTCCTCCAAATATCTGGCACCTGACGCCAGATCAAATTTTTACCCGTAATCCCCAACACATGACAAGTGATGCTGACGATTGTTGCAATTTGGTACTAGGCCTGTCACGGTAACTACTTTTGTTGGACGATATATTGTCCCAGAAATAATTGCAATAAACGATATTATTGTAATTTTAAGACCATTTTATGCCACTGATATAATGATAATATAATAGCATAATAATGCAAGTGCACCCTTTCAAAGAGCAATTCACTTTTAATTCTTAAGAATATTCAATATTCAGAAATATTAAAATATTCTAAATAAATAAAACATAAATAAAATAAAACCACACAACCAAAACAGTAAATAAAATGGACTCTTGGGCTCTGTTAACAAAAACGGGTCCATATATCACACGATAAGTCAATAACGTTAAAATGATCAAGGTCATGTCCATATATCGTACGATAAGTCGATAACGTAAATATCGTGTCAGGCCTATTTAGTACCTCCACGTTTTTATGGATAAGACACAAGAACAAGAGGTATCACAGGACAAAGGTCACAGAGAAGATTATTTTGAGGTTAAATGGTACGACAAATAAGCCAAGATAGTATGGTTTTTTTTTTTTACCATAATGCCTCGAAGTACAAATAGTGCGTATATTTTTTTTATTTATATTGGCATGAGTGGGAGCCAAATCCCACATGAGACAGACTAGATGATTGGTTCCTGGAGCATCTGGGTGATTTGCTTGTCAGAAATATGAAGAAAACATTAATGCCAAGAGGGCCTTTCTGACGGTGCACATACTTCATTAAAAATACGTACAATTATTTACCTGCATGGAAAAGCTAGAATTATTCAGATGTATCACTAAGCTTTAACATCATGTGCTTTACACAGCTGGGACAACAGTGCAACACATTTTTTTTGTTGCCCATAATTGTAAATACAATAGAAAAGGACTGATCTGTCATATCTGCAGTGTTAGCTCTGACTTATGATTATGTGCTCTTTTCCGCTACACTAGATTCCCTTCTCTTGGTGACCTTTTTAAAAAAAATATTTAGTGCAGTTTAATCACTGAATTATCTCAACACAAGTATAAAAATGTTGTCTGAATCAGAGATAGCCTCCTCTATGATCTAACACGACAGGAATGTCACAAAGATTGCCCAAATTCCAGCAGTGGGTTTATTCCACCCAGGCGGGCTTTTTGGCTCATATTTGTACTATAGCTGCAGTAAGTATCAGAGCATTTTGGAGGACATGTTGCACACATCTTTCACCTTTTTAGTTTTTGACCCAACCCTTGGCACAGGCAAGCTGTTCAAAAAACAAAATGATGTCTCATTTATGCTGAGGTAGGGCTATTTGGCAGGGAGAAAACCCATTAAGGCGTGCTGATAATAGGCCGGGCTGGATGGCACTCAAGGGCTTTTTTTTTGGACTTTGATGCTGCTCAGCAGTTCCGACAGGTTTGCCGGGCTAAAAGGTCTTCTTCTACACATCTGCTTGTTTTTCACCTCGTGTCCCAGAGTGTTTACACATCCTAAATGACTATGAGGCTGCATCTGCATCTCAATCAACACTATAACAGCTTGTTATTTTGAGACACGCCACAGGGCAGACTTGGTCCCTATGAGTGAAAAAGGTGGGTGGGTTTGACCATGGGCCTAGATGAACACGTCGCTGTGAGTCAGGAGATGTGCGTGCAGTGGAGTAATCCTGCCTCATGGAGTCATCATGTTAGATGTCTTCATGTTTATGCGTAGCGTAGACTCCTTAAATCAGATGATCAATCCTTTACCCCGGCAGCAACGCTTCATGGCGCATCGCCCAGAATCTTGGCCTGTGGTGTCATTGCCTCCCCAGAAGTTCGACCCACTACAAGCATGGCTTACTGGAAGTCCCAGATTACAGGGAGGGAATCTGGGATTTATGTTGTGTTTCTTTGCAGATTTACAGATGCATTAACTTTATCTCACAGCTATAGTTACTTTTTCAGATCATCATTTTACATACATACAAAATATACAAGTTTATAGAATACAATGCATTGTTATTGATTAAACTACCGGATCGTATATAAAGGAGTTCAAATCAGCTCCATCTTGACCAGCTACGACATCAAAGTACTGCTTTCATGTTAATGCATCAGTGATAGTAATCTTAAAAATCAGCTTCAAGTACATTATGTTGCCAACACTTCTGTAAATTTACTTTTGAATGCAAAACTTTTACTTATAGTGGCGTATTTTTTACATTGTGGTGTTGATACCTTTTACTTAAAGGGATAGTTTGGGTATTCGTGTAATTTCAGTGTATTACCTACTATAGATGACAGTCGGCATGCTCCCAGCGTGGAGAAAGACAGGAGTATCGACACAGGACCAAAGCAATGTACTGCTGTGGACAGGGCTGGCAGCAAAACATATTCTAGCCATCTAAAAGAAAGTCCCACCAAAAAAATCAATAGTGTATGCTCTATATAGAATTTTTTTTTTTTTATCAGACAGCTATACAGTCTGTATTTCAGAGGGGAAGTAAAGCTGCTATCTATGCTCTCGCCAAAGCAACCAGACTCCATTGGAAAAAAATAGTAATTTTACTTGCAGAACACGGGAGTTGCTGGTCTACAGCTGCCTCCATCGGTTACTTTGTTTGTGTTATTGTGTGACTTTGATTAGTTCGGATTCACGAAAGTCACACAATAACACAAACAAACTAACCAATTGAGGCAGCCATAGACCAGCAATCCCTGTGTTCTGCGAGGTAAAATTACATTTTTTTTTCATTGAAGTCTGGTGGCTTTGGCAAGAGCATAGATCGATGAAATGGCTTCAGTCCCCACGTCGGAAAGGGCTGTCTGATGAAAAGGTAAAGTGGCGAAAATATTCTATATATAGCGTACACTGGAACTGATATTGATTTTTTTTTTTAGGTGGGCCTTTCTTTTAGGTGGCTAAATCCGTTTTGCTGCCAGCCTGTCCACAGCAGTACATTGCTCTGGTTCTGTGCGGTAACTCCTGTCTCCTCCTCCAAACTGGGGGCGTACCGACCGTCATCTACTGTAGGTAATACACTGACTATGGATAAGTACCTCATACGACCCCACTCCAAAACACCCCAACTATCCTTTTAAGTAAAGGATCAGGATTCTTCTTCCTCCCCTACAATGCCATATGCTGTGATCACAACGTCCCTGGTTCTATTCCAGCTTGGGGACCTTTTGTTGCATGACATTGTTTCCTCTCTTCCCACATTCCCTGTCACCTCTCCAGTATGTGTGAACATCCTGAGTTTAGGTATTGAGACAGAGAAGGTGGGATGTGTGCATCGCCAACTCAAACTACATCCTCCATACTGTTAGGCAGAACCACGGACCAGCATTTAGAGGTCTGAGATGCCGGCGTAAAAGAGATGCTTTCTGCTCTCCGGCTTAATGCTGACACATCCCTCAGCTTCACTTAAGCACACTGTAAAATGAGTGGGTAGTTTTCAACCATATTATTAGTGTTGCTATTATTTGCGCTTCTGTGGTTTTAATGGCTGTGAAGCCGAGGACACAAAAGGAGAAAAGACCACAAGGGCTACTTAGGCTCGCCTCTTGGTCTGTGACTTCTTCTTTTTTTTTTTTTGCTCACTTGACAGTGAGAGGAGCTGACAGCGGCTAATAAAGAATAGCACACAGTATTATTTTTGGAACGCTAATGCTGCTCTTTTACCAAGCGGCCCTAAAAATTGTGTCTTTGGTGTTCTTGGGAACAGAACAGATGCCTTGGCTGCTTCGACTCCGTAGTCTTAAGGCTCGTCGACATCGTTCCGTTAAAGGGAGTTTAAAGCAGACCAATCGGGATGATAATTGTACGCGTTTCATGTTTTGGGAGACGCTCTCATTGTCAGATAAGAGAATTTTCTGGAACCGATGAATAATTTAGTCTCACCCGACGGTGGAAGCCAGACTTTGCATCTTTCTTTGATAAGGCTCTCCTCCACCAGCCTCCCCAACTCCCGTGCTCTTCTTTTCCACCACGCCGCAGAATTTACTATTCCTCTCATCCAGCTTCACCATGGCAACGCGTGTCATCTTGCTTTATGTGCTGGAGAACATAATCTGGTTGTCTGAAGCAACTGTTGGTTGCTGAGCACATCGCATGATTGGGAGGGAAAGCAGAGTGGAGAGTGGGGGAAGTGGAACCCCTTAGGTAGGGCGAGTACTCCCCTGACCTATTTAGATCACAGCGACAGGCCTTTGTTACTGTTGCCTGCCTCAGGTCCTCCACTGGAATATTTCTCACCTCTTTTCAGAGCGCATCTCCTGATGGAAGTCCGTATCAGATGCTCGCTCCGCATCCTTTGGCTCCTCATGACATCGGTCATTATTTATCTATCTGTTAGAATTTAACGTCAATGAACGACCTCTCAGGTCTGACTGTATTTTTGGCAGAGACAAGTGTGGGATTCTCCCGCTGTAGATGATCAGATCTATGCTACCCCTAATGGATGCCTGCTTTATTGATGCAGCGAACCTGTTTACAAATGATCAGCCTCACTGGCTGCGGCTGGTGCTAATTGCTATCGATGATTAAAAGCCTGTTGGAAGAGGCTAATGCCGCTGACCCATCGACCGCCAATCCATAGACCGCCAATCCATACTGCATTCGTTGCTGCGCTTACGGGGTTAACTAATCAGCCCATGACACTCATCTAAATGTGGGAATTATGGTGCATATATTTGTCCTCGCAGCTAAGGCTGCACAATTAATCGAAATTTTATGGAAATAGTAATATGACCTAGTGCAATTTTCTAGTTCTAGTCATGTATCAGAAATAAAGTAATTCATTAATTAATTAAAATAGATAATGAACATTATAATGGAAGTATATGATAGTCATTCCCATGCTCTATTATGTCTCAAGTTGTTGCAGCAATTTTTGTGTTGATACCATTTATTACACAGGTTAGGTGCTAAATTTAACTATTTCTTTTTTTACCACTCGAGAATTGATAAGATAATCACTCCAAAATACCACATTAAGACACCAAGACCTTGAGGAACACCACAGAAAAAGCCATGCTGTGATTTGGTCTCAAAAAATTGACATTTGGCAAGAGCTTCTGTTCTGGAAACTGCTCAGAAACCCCCCTTATTGTCAATCTAGCTAGGAAAGCCATCCATCCTCTGAATGCTCTAGGTCTCTAGTCTGTGGCTGTAACGTTTCATGAGGCTGTGATTATCCTAGAGGTCACCACAGGTCATTTTATACAGTGAGGTCAAGTTTCAAAACATGGCTACTATAGGGACTAACATCATCACACATGAATACAATTGGGCTCATTGGATCCACAAGAGTCTCAGCTTTCCAGGTATAATCAATTTATTGGGTATAACTGGAGACTTAATTAGACTTAATTCCAAGACTGTTGGGGTTATTATAAAGTGTAAAGGGGAGACTCGTGGGTACCCATAGAACCAATTTTCATTCACATGTCAGAGGTCAAGGAACCCCTTTGAAAATGGCCAAGCCAGTTTTTCCTCGCCAAAATTTTGCCTAACTTCGGAGCATTATTTAGCGTTCTTCTCGACATGCTAGCATGACGTAGTTGGTACCAATGGATTCCTTAGGGTTTGTAGTTTCAAGTGATACCAGTAGCTTCACTCTGCTGAGCCTGCTACAGCCTCTGAAAGACAGCAAAGACGGCCAAGGGCGCCGGCGCCCTCAAGCAGTGGACAAGGTTAAATTAAAAATTGTGGTGCTGCAGAGATGTCCTGGCCTACACATCATATTCTACTGACTTAAAGAGAACGTCTTTGTTTGCTACAGATTCCCACAAAAATCCCACCATAATCATTTTAATATGTTTTTCAGTGAAAATGAGAATGATTATATAAAAAATGCATATATTGCAAATCATATCGCAATTGCAATATCAGTCAAAATAATCGCAATTTGATATTTTTCTAAATCTTTCAGCCCTACTTTGTAACCAAATCATATTGTGAGATGCTGAGGATTGTCCCAGAATTATCCCGTTCGTGGGAGTTATAGCTCTCTGTTGATTGGCGAGTGTCCTCAGTGGTAGAGATTACTGGCATTTTAATTCATCAGAGTGTTTGGTTTCCAAATCACAAAAATACAACATTCAAGAAGCTGCATTTTTACAGCTTTTTTTTTTTTTCTGGCACAGAGCTTTACTGAAAAAAAAAAAAAGCCTTAATCCTTCAGCTGAGATGGCATAATACCTCTCAGTGGCTCACGTCTTTGACTGTGAGACCTCGTCAGTCAGATACCGGGTTCAAGGAGTCAGTTGTTGCTTTTCAATGCAGCCATGGAAATGAGCATGAGCCCTTTTGCAATAGCGGTGTTGATTGTAGAGGACTAATGCTGCGCAGCCCCAGAGTGGTTCTCCTTCGCGTCTGATGGAACAATATGAAATCAAAGCTGTTTGCTCCGAACCCTTCGCAGAGTAAAAGTGTTGAGCATCGGGGAATGTCAGAACAGATTAGAAGCCTCTTTCTCTCTTTTTTTTCTCCCCAGTATCTCCCTCTTTGTCTCTCAAACACCCTCCCTCCTTATCTCTTTTGCGACTTAGTTAGGCTATCTCCTTTCATCTGTCCTCCTCTGCTCCGTGCCTTCCCCTGGCTTCCCCTCTTGCCCCCCTCTCCTCTCCTCTGTCTGCGGGGCCTAAGATGGAGTGGCTCCGTCGCACAGAGCTCATAGTTAATTAGGCTTGGCCTTGTCACACATTGAGGGCCGGAGCCAGAGTTGTAGCTAAACCCAGTGGGGAGGCAAGGACGGAGATGGAGATCTAGAACAGTTGGCGTCAATCTATTGCCTGCTGCTGACAAAGCCAGCTACCATTCCCCTGCTCTCTTAAAGCCTTTACACAGGAAGACTTTGTCCCTCTGTTTGGTGTGCATTTATCACATTGGATTAGTATTATCCGTGCCTCACTGTGCTGTTTTCATGCAAGTTTAAATTTCACTATTATTTATCAGTGTGTGTGAATGAATTAGCACCAATTTGAATAATATTTTTCGGGAATATTTCCAGTAAAAATGTAAAACATTGCTCTGGCTCTTTCTTCTCCAATGTGAGGATTTGCTGTTTTTTATTGCTGTGAATTAAATCCCTTTGGGTTTTGAACCAGACAAAACAAGATATTTGAAGATTAAACATTTCTGAGACTAAACTGTTAATGGTTTCATCAAGAAAATAATCAGCAGATGCATCGATAATGGAAATGATTATTAGTTACAGCAATGTATTAATATGTATTTTTTTTAGAAAAACAAACTGTAAAAATCAGGTTAGGGTTAGCCAATTGCAGTGCTAGCACTTCCCATTTTTCTTTTCAATTTTTATTACTGGAAGCATTTCCTAAACTGTGCTGGTCTCAAGCATTGACTATATATAAGAAGTGGAGGTAGTCACCGTGGCGTCACCCATTGGTTTGTGGACTGCCGTTTTGAAGCCTCGAGTTCGGCATTTTGGCCGTCGCCATCTTGGTTTTTGGCCATCACCACGTTGTTTTTTAGGCGACCAAAAAGGTTATAATTAATTTTCATGAACTGAAAACAAACTGTGAAAGGGTTAAAGTTCTAAGATGTAAACACAGACAACTCCCAGACTGGACAACGTTACGGTAGCGTCCTGTCTACCACAAGGTAGCCACGCCCTAAAGCATACCCTGCTTTATGGTCTATTTGGCTCTAAATAGGACCATAATTTACTAAATGAACATCATGCTGTATTGAAGAAGACTTGAAACTAGCGATTGAGACCATAAACTCAT
This sequence comes from Sebastiscus tertius, assembly GCA_916701665.1. Taxonomy (NCBI): domain Eukaryota; kingdom Metazoa; phylum Chordata; class Actinopteri; order Perciformes; family Sebastidae; genus Sebastiscus; species Sebastiscus tertius. Next base: position 34,340 of record CAKAOH010035836.1, read on the forward strand.
GTTTGCAACGTTTACTGAGGTAATAAATCAAGAGAGAAGTAGGCTCATTTTCTCATAGACTTATATACAATCAGACTTCTTTTTGCAACCAGAGGAGTCGCCCCCTGCTGGCTATTAGAAAGAATGCAAGTTTAAGTCACTTCAGCATTGGCTTCACTTTTCAGACTCAGAAGTAGCCCACTGGTTTCAAGAGGACTTTATATATTGTACATTGTTGTGTCTTATTGCAGCAGCTAACACACCAAGTGTTGGGGATGTAAAATCTGTGTAAAACCCACTTACTCTTCTTGGAAAATATGGGTGAAAATTGAGCTTTCAGTGTACAATACAATAGATGAGGCCTTCTGCAATAAGCACAAGTCTAATATGTGTCTTTAGAGAAATTCTGTCTGTGTTGTCGCCCATGTTTATGTTGCCCTTTGGAGCAGGGGACTCTGTAGTATAATGGGGATCTGCATAGCCTCTCCTATGGATTGTGGTAGCCCGTGTGAAATATCCCCCAGCTTAACAGCGTGTACAGCTATTCAGATAGAGAACCGTTTTCCTCTCTGTCTCTCTCTCCCTCTCTCTCTCTCTGTGCTTGACATAAAAAGAGAAAATCCCATTTCAGCCGTGACATTCTGCCTGTGTAGCAGAAACATACAGGGACTATACATCAAAGCAAGGCAGAGTGCACAGTGAGGGGAAAGGAGGTTTAATGACGACGGCGGTCTGGAGTGATAATATAGAGCCGCTAAGAAGGAGCGTGGAAGTTATTATTCCAAGTATAAACCCTGCACCGTATCTATCATACAGCTGTGCAGGGAATATGAAGCTGGCTGGTGTAATATTCATATGCAATTAATTCAGGCCTGGTGTGTAATTGGTTAATCAATCTATCAGTGCTTCATATCTAAATGTATCTCTTGGCCTTTTTGTCTCTTGGCAGGTTCCACATACAGCGTTCTCTCCACTATGCCCTCCGACTCAGAAAGCAGCAGCTCCCTCAGTAGTGTTGGTATGTATAACTACTTAACATGCCTGTTATATGTCTGTGTGTGTCATGCCAGGTTAGACAATAGACTGTATATAAAGATGGACGGCGTGTCTCCACTTCCTCCCACTGTACAAAAGTGAAGCCAAAATATCCTGGATTCTGCGCAGTAGTGATCAGGAGGCCGGAGCTGCGGTATCGAGGTCCCGCCCACACACCTGCCCGAGCCAATCACGAACCAAGCACGGCTACAGCTTGTTAGCGTGAGCCACCTAGCCGCTACATTAGCACCACAGTAGCTGTTTCGCTAGAAAGACACAACAACTTACTGTAATAACTCTATAACTACATTTATCATCAAATTATGATTATGACACATTTCTATTACACAGACTTGTGACGGTTACGGAAAGTTAAAGTAACAGCTTCATGACTCCTTCCTTCAGAGCAGCTGTCAATCATGACGTCTCACCCCCTTTTTATAGCACTAAATAACAAATTAAAGCCTAACTTATCCGAAAAAATTAACACATCAGCATGATAAGAAATACCTAAAATGATAGAAACCATCTTTTGGGGAAAACGTGTACTTGGATGTTTTAGTTTGGCCCATCCGCTAACATGGAGGAGGTGGGCATTATGACCTATACTGCAGCCAGCCACCAGGGGGCGATCCAGATGTTTAGGCTTCATCAAAGAGTATAGAAGCAAAGAGACAAAACTCTGGTTGCATTTTTTGACAATAGCCGATAGATGACAACGCCAATGAGTCCATAGCCATGAATGTATAAAAAGACGTCTGTAAATCAGAGAATTATTTTTTAGGTAAATCAACTTCCCAATAAGAACACTTAAATAGCCCTCATTTAAATGATTATATCCTAAAAGTTGTAAAATTAACTAATAGCTGAATCCAGAGTTATTTTCCTCAGCATAATGAACGTGCATCAGACCCACAGGACTGCTCTGCCCTGCACGTTCATATGACATATCCGGTTCTGCCAGCTTCCTGCTAACTGTATGCGGCTGTAATAATGGATATATTAGCTGTAATTCATCACTTTTATTATCTTATAGTACACCCGTGGGCTGTATGCTGTAAGCCTGTACCATGGTGGATGTATTAACGTCTCTGTTCCCAAACAACCGGCTATTGGCCAGTAGCTAGTAGTGCTAGTAGCATGATATAAACGGAATTTAACGTAGTTGTAGGCTATTTACTGACACGCAGGGCAAACGCGCAAGACACAACCTCTTATACATCCATGGTCTGTGGTCTATTGTACATTTAGATTTTGGAGGTACTTGACATGAAAAAGTTTGAGATTGCTCTCAAAAGCTGTGTGCTGGATTTTTCTAACTTCCATTTATGTCCATCGCTCACTTTATGCTCCTCTGGGAAGCAGCCGGTCGAATAAATGAATAATTAAGTAAGTAAATAGTTATAATAGTATGCATATTTAACACAGGCCATTTCAGTAGAGACATTAAAATCATGATAATAGAATATAAATAATTTTGTTTTACTTTTGTACGGCACTTTGTAGTCGGACGTTTTCCTGGCGTCCGGCAGTCGCTTTCAGTCCAAAACGTCAGAGGCGTAGCTCTGCTGCTGGGCGCCGCTGTTGCAAAGGAATGAACAATTGACTTTCACTTTTTAGCAATATACGTTCTATGGCTTCACTTTTGGGGAGCTGTCATGTCGTCCATCTTTATATACTATCTACGGGCCAGACAGGATCTATACCATCTCCAAACACACCACAACAGTGCAAAAGAAAAGTCAGCATGGCTGCGTCATGACTTATGGAATGCTGTTTACGCTGATATTGGCGTACTTCCTGGTTACTGCTGGGTTACAGAGCTTAGTAAGTTTATTTTTTCCTTTAAATCCCACATTGGGGCCAAAACACTCTCCCAGTGTCTTCCTCTTTCCTTAAGGGAACCACGCTAGCCGTTCCCTAGTTTTGACAAAGGTCCAAGTGACTCAGCTGTGTTACATAAACCTCCAAAAAGGGCCAAATGTTGGGCCAAGGATCGACATAATCCTCCGATTTCCTGCCGTGGGTGCTCTTTTCAATGAAGAAAACAATCCTGAAAATGACTCCTTAATGAGGTATAATGTTTTGTCAGAATCTGTCTATTTGACAAAGTGTCAAGGAAACACTGTGGAAGAGACAGCCCTTGTTATTATAGTGTTATTCTGTTAAAATCAATCGGGTGTTTTTTTTAATCTCAGTCATAACAGGTAGAATAGAACAGATCTCGCAATAGATGCATAAGGCTATAAAGTACAGGAAATGAAGTCGTCTTGAAAACAACCACTCTAAATGAAGTATTTCACTTTATTCCTTTACAAAGACTTCAGGTGCTATGGCTTTCCAAACACAAGTGCTTCAATTGAAATCAAAGAATACACAGATACCTTTGTTTAAACCACACAGAAAGTATGCAGTACATAAACCAAATCTAAATCCCATCTGCTCTTTCTACCTTTCATTTTCATGTCAGAGATTACAGATGCTGTAGTCTTGTAAATCCAAGATAATTTTCTGCAAATTTACAGCAAACTGTCACGGAAACACCCCTAGCGGATTATATAACTGGCAGTTTCTGCCCTGAGTGTTTGGGCAGGACAAAACGCTGCTGCTTCCTAATGCTAAAGTTGTGTCCGTGTCCCTTTGGGTGTCTCTAGTGGCCTCAGGGCATAATGTACAATATTCGCTTTCTGAATGATGATATGCATTGCCATGGGAACTTTTTTCCCAGTGTGTTTTGATCAATACTCCTAGCCTCTGGTTTATGTGCTCACTGTTGCAGGTTCGCCCGTTAACGGCGAAGCATCCTCCCCACCCCCAGCCATCAATGACAACCGGCCATCCGGCGACAACCTGGACACCATCTTGTTCCAGCTCCGCCAGGTGACCAGGGAGAGGGACGAGCTCCGCAAGCGTCTGGCCTTGGCATCGCCTGGGACCACCTTCGACGACTGCAGGTGCAAAATAAATCCTGGCCTGCCTGCCAAGTTGTTGTTACTGTTTTTTTGTTTTTTTTTAATCCTTCTGGTATCACTTTTATTTGGCTGATGTCTATGAATCTGCCTGCTGTGATTATAGATGCTTTTTTTTACCCTAAATGAAATATATCCGATCCAACTATTGACTCTGACCTGAGATTCACTGCTGTCAGAGCAGCAACGTTTTTGACCGGTCATGTTTACTCTCTCTAGATTGTTAAAGTCACTGTGGTGTCAGTGTCTTCACTTCTGGCTGCCATGTTGTCATCTACTAATTTAATGCTGTCTGGAATAATGTTGACGCTACCTTGCAGAGAGAGAGAGGGCACTGACACTGGCGGCTTAATTAAGTTTAAAGGGATAGTTTGGGTGTTTTGAAGTGGGGTTGTGTGAGGCACTTATCATAGTCAGTGTATTACTTACAGTAGATAATGGTCGGCACGCCCCCAGCTTGGAGAAGCAGACAGGAGTTACCGCATGGGAGCAAAGCAATGTAAAGCTTTGGATGGGGGCAGCAGCAAAACATACTTAAGACACCTAAAAGAAAGGCCCACCTAAAGAAATCAATATCAGTTTAAGTGTACACTATATTTACAATATTTTCACCGCTTTACCTTGCAGTCAGACAGCTATACAGTCTATGTATGCTACGAAAGCAGTTATCTATGCTTTCGCCAAAGCAACCAGACTCCATTGGGAAAAAAACAGTAATTTTACTTTGCTGAACACAGGTGTTCACGGATTCACCAAAGTCACACAATAGCACAAACAAACTAACAGATCGAGGCAGCGGTAGACCAGCAACCCCCATTTCTGCAAGGTAAAATTACAGTTTATTTCAATGGAGTCTGGTGGCTTTGGCAAGAGCATAGATCAATAAAATGGCTTCCCCGTCAGAAAGGGCTGCAAGATGAACCGGCGAAAATATTACACTTAAATTTATATTTGATTTTCTTTAGGTGGCTAAAATACGTTTTGCTGCCGGCCCCGTCCACAGCAGTACATTGGTTTGCTCCCGTGCTAACCGTCATCTACTGTAGCCAATACACTGACTATGGATAAGTACCTCATACAACCCCACTTCAAAACACCCGAACTATCTCTTTAAGGTGCTTTAGTTACCAGATGTTTCATATGTAACAGATGATACGATGTCTGCTTTGCTTACATCAGTGCATACTTTTAAAATGTTTACATTTAGTCAAACATTTCATTCCTATCTTTATGAATTCTCATGCAAGGGGAAGGTCAGCTTTGTCTCTTACATCCTCCTTTCTGATCTGTATTTAGCCACGTTATAGTACGAAGCTGCTGCTGCTGCTGGATGGTGTGTTGATTCCTTGCTGCTTTTCTCCTTAAGGCCAAATTCCAAAGCCAGTCATGACTATGAGCGTCTGAAAAGTCAGTGCATGAGGGCCATGGCAGACCTGCAGTCTCTCCAGAACCAGCACACCAAAACACTCAAGAGGTGCGAGGAGGCTGTAAAAGAGGCTGACTTCTACCAGTAAGTATTTCTCATGATGCCTATTTTTCCCTTTCTCGTTGCTAACGAAGGACTCTTAAGTCTTTACCTGTAGCATGCAGTCTAAATGCAATACACCTAGTTGCTTAGATTTCAATACGAAAGCAGTGGTGAATGTGTGTCGGGACTCATTATCGAAGTGTTGTAAGCGTAGGATGAACATTCTGTCACCTGCTGCTTTTCAGTGTAGAAATAATTACATTTTATTGCATTGTATTGCTTTAATTGTAGCAAATGCTGGCATGGTGTTGCAATTAACCTAATTGAAAGAACATCCCTTGGAGCTACAGCTGGCTCTCACATTGAAAGGGAATTGGCAGTGCAAAAAAAACAAAACATGCATGGCTTTAAAAGCTTGGAAACGGAGGCATTTATGTGATTGAATTATTCAGCCTAACGGCTCAAAAGCCGAGGCAAAATTTCTGGAGCATGGAGACTGATCATACGGTGTATTAGCTGTTAGAGTGTTTAGCTAATTACAATATTTTATAACATGATAGAAGCAAAAGGTAAGTTTGAAATTGAAAGAGATTGAAGAGATTGAGATTGAAATCATTCTAATAATAGTATACAGACTGAAGATATTTCACACACATAAAGGTTTGAACTCTCCTCAAAAAGCAGGAGATTGACCTTTGGTTGTAAATTTTTAGAGAGGTAAACCTCTGCATAGTGTCCTCATTTTGGATACTGTCCATAAATTAGATTACCTCTGAAATAACTTTATTTTTTAAAATTATAAATGTTGCATATCACTTGCAGAATTCTCCTTTTGGATTTTAAACCCCTGTTTACTTAATAACACCAAAGCCTACTGTCTGTTACGTATATTTGGATGTACATTGTATATTCCTGTACGTACCAGGATTATTATAGTAAACTAAAACAAAATAAGCAGTGGATAATATTGTTAGTAAACTGAAACTATATAATTTAAGAGAAACTAAAACTAAACTGAAACATATTGCCAGGGTAAAAAACTAATAAAAATAACATAAAAATTAATGTGAATTCATTTCAGTTTTAGTTTTTTTTTTTTTTTTTTTAGCTTTAATATAGCGCAACCAAAAAAAGGGGACAACATTCATTTCCGTCAACTCTGGTGACATTGAACCACAGAAAATGAACAGACATTCCAGCAGATGGCGCTATGCTGCAATTGCTTCAACATTAAACTTTATGGCCATTTCTATGGAGGATGGAACCTGCCAAAATAAATAAATATGCCATTAAATGTACCCAAAAATATATTCAACATTAATGTAGGCATTAATTAACTAAATGTGACATAATTATTTTTTTTAAATTACTCATTTATGTATTTATTTACCTTTCTATTAATTCCCCTATCTACTCTTCTATTTAATTTTCCATTTAATTTATTTTTTATTTTTATTAACAATTAAATTTATTTATTTATTTAGTATTTATTTTACATTTATTTTTAAATTTATATATTCGTTATTAAATTTGACGGCTTTTTCTTTTATTTCTGCATGATTTTCCCTTTGTATTTCCCCCCTATTTATTTCCCCAAACGTACTTATTTTTGTATTCTTTTCTCTGATCTGCACACCTATACCGGTCTGTGAATGCAAGACCAAAGGTAAATAAATAAAGAAGCAAATTAAAACAGAAATATCAATGTATGTCACATTTTCTTAATTAATTAATGCCTACATTTATTTCTAATAGTAGTTTTGATACATTTTATGGCATGCTTGTTTATTTATCGAGTCATTAATTTATTTTTTATTTTGGCAGGTTCCGTCCTCCATACATTCCTACACAGTTCTTCGACCATGTATTTTGTATGTATATGTAGGAACATACCTTTGAGACATTATAACTGGCCCTAACAAAAACAAACCTACTGTAAAACTAAATTTCTTTCCTTTCTGAGAAACTGAAACACACTCTAAAAGCTAACTAAAGCTAAAGTAAAATGAAATTGAAAAGTCAAAACTAATAACAACTTTGATATATACACATGTTTACTCCTCTTGCGTGTCTGTGCGTTTCCTCCTCCCAGCATGCTGCACAGCCGCGTCTTGGGCGAACAGACGCAGCTGAAGGAGGAGATGGAGACACTCAGGAGGGACAACGCCCAACTCGTCAGAGAGCACAACCACCTGAAACAGAACTGTGAGGAGCTCAAACGACTGCACGGCCAAGACCAGAAAGAGTTAGCGGACCTCCGGCTGCAGCAACAGCAGGTACAATCCACTCACACACTCAGACACGTGGGTGGGTGTGTGCTGTAGCTGCCCAGATGCTGCGAGGGGAGGGATTGCCTTCGGAGATTAACTGATATGACACAGATGCTAGAGCCAATATATATGAAATCCCCAAAAATTGTGTTTCTTTTGCTACAGCATCACATATTTCTAATAGCGCTGAGGTTTTCTCTTCTTTATATTTTGATGTCATGCATTTTGGAGCATCAAACTTTGTTCTAAACAACACAAGGCTGCTGTGACCTGTATTGGACTACTATGCAGTACTGTCTCACACAGCACCCATGGGAACACTGCGGTGGTTAAGAGCACAGGGCAGCCAAGCAGAGGGAAACGCACACAGAGCACTTCTGAAAAGGGCAAGCGCAGAAGAAAAGGGCTTCGGCTCGGGCAAAGGGCACGCTGACCCAAACCATGTAGCTACAAGATCAGTGTGTACGCAGCGTGTGCTGTGTGGACAAGGTCGACACAGCCCTCGGGTCACAGCAGCTCTGTCAGGAATCAGGAGCACTACATCAGCAAGAGCTGCAGTAATGACACATACAGCCTCACGGAGGATGAATAATGCATTCTGAAGGACACTCTCTACACATAAAACAGTTAATTTTGCAGGCCGGCCATTTGTTTTTTTTTTTACATATGTGCATGAATGCAGTTTTTGATCAAAAACTATTGACATTTGGAGATTTCTGCAAGAATTGCATTTTTCAGTGATTGGATGGCGAGCACTTCTGTTCTGGAATCTGCTCACAAACCCCCTTATTGTCAATCTAGCTAGGAAATCCATCCATCCTCTGAATGCCCTAGTGTCTGGTCTCATGTCTCTAGTTTGTGGTTGTAAAGTTTTATGAGGCTGTGATTATCCTAGAGGTCACAACAGGTCATTTTATACAGTGAGGTCAAATTTTTAAAAAATGGTCTCCAGGCATACCCAATTTATGTAATTCCAAGACTGTTTAGGGTATGCAGAGATATTCAAATACACCATTTTAGAAAAGGCGAAAATAGCACATTTGTACTGCATGCAAAAAACTACACTTGTGGGTACCCATAGAACCCATTTTCATTCACATATCTTGAGGTCAGAGGTCAAGGGACCCCTTTTGAAAATCGCTATGCCAGTTTTTCCTCGCCAAAATTTAGTGTAAATTCGTAGCATTATTTAGCCTCCTTCCTGACATGCTAGCATCACATGGTTGGTACCAATGGATTCCTTGGGTTTCATAGTTTCATATGATACTAGTACCTTCAGTCTAGCTCTAAGTTAGCTCTGAGCCCGCTCCAGCCTCAGCCGGTCCCTCAAGGAGTGGAAGAGGTTAAAGAAAGTTGGCAAAGGATTTGCTTGCATTGTAAAAATAGAGTCCTGCCTACACTTTGATGCCATCTGCTGCTAAGGTGGGGCACAGCAAATACAGGCTTATTTGATCTAATGGCATCGTCATTTTGTACACTACAAGTAGTTTTATAACGACATATCATGTGACTTTTGTTGTCCTTACCAGGTAATGAGAGAGAAGGGCTCATCAGAGGTGTTAAACAAACTGTACGACACCGCTGTGGACAAGCTGGAGGGCGTGAAGAAGGAGTATGACGCCCTGAGCAAGCGCTACAGCGAGAAGGTGGCGAACCACAACACGGACCTGAGCCGACTGGAACAGGCTGAGGAGGAGAACCGGAGGCTGCAGAAGCAGATGGACGCGCTGCTCAAACAGCGAGACTCGGCCATGCACTACCAGCAGCAGTACTCCACCTCGATGAGGAGGTGAAAGCATTTATCACCTGTACACATGCAGTAGACAGAACACATGAGATCAAACAGAGCACTGTTATATTCCAGGGAACTTTATGTTAATATGTACGGAGGGCGGAACCTGCCAAAATAAATAAATAAATGACGCAATAAATACATAAATATGTCATTAAATGTACCAAAAATAATATAAAAAATAAATGTAGGCATTAATTAATTAATAAAATGTGACATAAATTGATATTTCTGTTTTAATTTGCTTTTTTTATTTATTTACTTTTGTGTTAATTCCCCTATCCACTCATCTATTTAATTTGGGTCTGTGTACCCAGTTTTCTTTTCAAGCCTTAGTTGCATAAAGACAAAATAAAGTTTGGTTTCTCGTTGTCTGAGTGAAGGACACTAAAAGCACTATCACTAATTTTCTCTTTTATTTATTTATTTTATTAACAATAACATATTTTACAGTTATTTTTAAATTGATTTATTCATCATAAAATTTTATGTATTTATGAATTTGTTTTATTTGTTTTATTTCTGCTTGATTTTTCCTTTGTATTTCCCCCCTATTTATTTCCCCAAACGTATTAATTTCTGTGTTCTTTTCTCTGATTTGCACTCCTGTACCGGTCTGAGAATGTCACACTTTTATCAAGTAATTAATGCCTACATTTATTTCTAATATTATTTTTTTATTTTTGTTGAGTCATTCATTCATTCATTTATTTATTTATTTATTTATTTATGTCAGGTTCCGTCCTCCATAAATATGTAGTAAATATTGTGCTGGTTTCATGGGCTTGAATCAGTCTAACAGAGGAGGTGATGACCCAGCACCAGTACACACATACGTAGGAACAAGCGCTGATATGAGTTACACTCGAGCTGCAGCCAGCACATCATTTTATATGAGCATCTCATAAAATTGTTCCGCTCCCCATCTTCCTCCGCCCTCCCCAGGTTTGATTCAGTGCAGCTGGAGCTGAACAAGTCCTCGGCCCAGAACAAGGAGCTGCAGAGAGAGATGGAGCGCCTGCAGTCGGAGGTGACGCGCTACAAGAACCTGCAGCTGAAGGCGTCCAAGGACTGCGAGAAGTACAAGGAGGAGAGGGACTCTGTGTTCAACGAGTATCGCCTCATCATGAGCGAGAGGGACCAGGTGATCAAGGAGCTGGACAAGCTGCAGACGGAGCTGGAGGCGGCCGAGGCCCGACTGAAAAACACGTCTTCAGAGAGAGTGGTGGCCAGTGAAGAGCTGGAGGCACTCAGACAGGTATGTATCGGATGTACACAACTTTACTTAATATATCAGTTATAGCTGATGCTTTCTTAATATCCAGAGAGGTTACTGGCCAGCGTGGAGGCTGAACATGAAGAGTATTGCTCCAACAAAACCATGGCTGGACTGTGTATGGTCAGTCCGTGAATTTGTGGCTAAATTGTTAAACAAATAATCAGTGGTCATGTCTATAATGTTGTATCTTAAATGCACTGAAGTAGCATATCACAACATTGTAAAGCTATGTATGAAAATAAATGGCAAGAAATGTTATGAATGAAGTTGCAAGAATAGCTTTTTCCACTTATATCTTAATGTTTGATTGAAAGACAACTTATAATGAAGCAAATGACATTCAGTAATGGTAATATTTAGTCAGTATTTATACATTTTATGCAAGGTGAAAAGGTATTAGCATGACATACAGTATGCGAGGTTGAAAGTATTTCAGTTTTTAATTAAAACATTTGTATCACACCATTTAAAAGGCATCTCTGCCGGCACACACGCCGGATGCCCCACTCAATTCAGTCGGCGAAAGCAGCGCGCATGCCTACCTCGACCACAACAGGGTATTTGGGGTATATTGTGATTGCAGTCTTAGCCCTAAATAGTCATGATATCACAACTGAATGAGCGAACACCATACAGCAGAGCAGCCAGCAGGTGATTGCTGGTATATTTTTTTCTCTGTGGCATCGTTATCTTGTCAACAATTAATGACACAATACATCTTGACAGATCCATGCTTTGTTTAAAGTGACGCCTCCTCCCTCCGGCAAATGTTTTCCTCTCCATTTAAGAGACATGCTCCTCCCTCTCTGTTCGCATCAATTCGCCGGATTGTGCCGTGTCTGAAAAAGAGTGCACCCAGACTTAGTGCGTTTGTAGGGCTGGCCCTCTGCGAAAGAGCAACAGCTAATGAGGAAACTGCAACACTCGACTGACCAATTGTGTAACTTCATCACTCAGCCAGTCACTCAGTGACAGACTTTTGCGTTTTGTAGGGCTGGCACTCTGCGATCCAGACAAAAAACATGACAACTGTTCTTATAAATTCTCACAAACAATACGAATGACATGATGACAAAACTTTTACTCGACAAATCTGGTATTATATTATAGACATGTTGAATGAAAAACATGCGCTTCTTCACTGTCTTGCCAAGAGTTGAGATGATCGATACCACTCTCATGTCTCTATGGTAAATATATAGCTGGAGCCAGCAGCCAGTTAGCTTAGCTTAGTTAAGCCTAAAGACTGGAAACAGGGAAAACTTTAAAGTAATAGCTGTTTTTCCAAAAATGAGACATAAAGCATTTTGGAATAAAATTGTTCTTGTCATTACTCATCAATCGCAGCTTCTCCAAGAGACTTACTGTCTTACCGACAGCTACTGAGTGAACTATTTCTTCTGTGAGAATTTAATTTCCAGCTGTCAGGTTTTTTGGTGCATCTGTTCATGAACTGAGCCAGGCATCTACTTTTTTATCTGTAGATCAAAGGCCATTTCCTCCAGTGACACAGCACAAAAATAGTTCAGCTCCGCCGCCTCCTTTTTGAAGAATATTTCCGAACACTCTGGTTGACGGACAAAAGAGATTCACAACTAGTGCTGGATCACTCCGAATTGGCCCTCATATTTCTTTTTCACATCGCATTAATGATGCACAGCATTGAGATGCCCTCGTTCCATTTTGCCCTCCCTTTTGTTCCCCGCAGGAGTTGAACTCGTCACTGGTGGACCGCGACAGGGCCATCTGCGAGAGGAACGAGCTGTTGGAGAAGTACTGCCACGAGGTGAAGGACAAGGCCGAGGCCCAGAAGGAGCTGAGCCAGGCCTGCAAGGACATCGAGATGGTCCGGGAGGAGAGGGACGTGGCCCGCAAAGAGAGGACGGAGGCCATCATTCAAAGGGATCAGTTGCTCCGAGAGTACTATCAGGCCAGACAGGTGACAAACTGCACCTTAGGTTTGACAGTGTAAAGTCAAAGGTTAGACACATGATAAAGAGCTTAGTGCATCCGGGGAAGCTGTCAGTTGGTGGATTACAGTATGTCAGATTTATGTCACACCTCTGTCTGCCCACTAGATGGCCCTCTTGACAGTCTTTCTGCAGGTCACATGGACTTGAACCTTTAAGTTTGAAAGTCACAGTCTCCACAGTCACTTTTTTTAACACCACACACTGTTAACTCGAGGACAGGGGTGCCCAAACGTTTTCCCTTGGAGGGTCAAAACTGGAACTAAATGGTGGACCACGGGCCAAAAGCACACACTTATTGTATTGTTAAGATGCAAAGTGGTACTGGGCTCCCAAGTTCCCCTAATTGAATATTCTTTTAGCTTTTACATAGTTAAACCATTAAAACCCACCTGCTGAATATAGTTGTGCTAATTTCCAGTCATACCCAGTTTATGTATTTCCAAGACTGTTTAGTGACCCCAGTATACAGAAATTTTCAAATATACCATTTTTAGAATAGGCGAAAATAACACATTTATACTGGATTCAAACAGTTGTTCTAATGACTTTCCCTAAACTGCATGTGATTATCATAAAGTGGGCATGTCTGTAAAGGGGAGACTCATGGGTACCCATAGAACCCATTTTCATTCACATATCTTGAGGTCAGAGGTCAAGGGACCCCTTTGAAAATGTCCATGCCAGTTTTTCCGCAACAAAATTGACTTGCACTACATGCACTTCGGTGCGTTCATAAATATAAAACAGTATATGTGAAATGTTCTAATGACTTGTCATTCCTGGATGAAACCATATGGTGGCCACCTTACCTGGGTACGGTTTTAAACTTGCTGTATTTGGAACCTATCGTGAAAGAGGCTTATGTTGTCCTTATAACCCTTGTATTTTTCTACCAATACAATTCAAAGTGATGAGTGTAAGACAACTGAATCTGTTTAAAATGAACCAAAAAAAACAAAGATTTTGGTAGAATTTTGATTATTATAGCTCCAAGAGAACAAATCATGCTTTCAGTCATAAAGATAATCTCATAATTGTGCATTTATATTGCAGACAATGATTTTATTTTCTCAATTTTGCCTGGACTAAATATGTAAGAACAGTCTTTGGTGTTCTGAATGGCTAATATATTACATTATGCAATATCTTTTATGCTAAATAGATTCAGTATTATGTCCTATAGGCAATCAATTACAATCAGTCACTTCTACTATTTTGCCGTTTTTTTTCCCAGTCAACCAGCATGGGTTTGTTTTGGTGCTAAATGAATTGATTTAGTTGTTGTGGAGGTTTTCTATCTATGGATGTGTTATTTAGCCTCCTTCCTGACATGCTATCATGGTTGGTACCAATGGATTTCTTAGGTTTTCTAGTTTCATATGTACCAGCATCTTCACTCTAGCTCTAAAACAGCCTGCTGCAATTTTAATTAAAAGAAAAAAAACAAACATCCCAAACATCTGGTGGGCTTAATCAAACCTCATGGAGGACCAACTTTGGCCTGTGGGCCCCACTTTGGGCAGCCCTGCTCAAGGATGTTGTTACAAATGGAAATGCAGCATGTAGCCAACTCATTTAACGAATCATCTTCATTCATGTATACTCAAATGTTCTTAGAAACAAGACTCGGCCACCCTGGACATGGAGCGAGCCAATAAGGAGATCGAGATGCTGAGGAAACAGTACGAGGCCATGTCCCAGGAACTGAAGGAGGCCACGCAGGAGGCCGAGGTGGCCAAGTGTCGGCGGGACTGGGCCTTTCAAGAGAGGGACAAAATAGTGGCGGAGAGGGAGAGCATAAGGTCAGTGGGTTTGTTAAAGACTTGACCTGACAGAGTTTGGAGGGCACTTACAATGTCGTAGAGAATTACTGGCTAATTTCTGCTGCTCTTCCCAATACACGGCAACGTTTATTCTCATGGCTTTCCCCTCTCCTTCCTCAGGACTCTGTGTGATAACCTACGGCGGGAGAGGGACCGGGCGGTCAGCGACCTGGCCGACGCCCTGCGTAACCTGGACGATATGAGGAAACAGAAGAACGATGCGTTGCGAGAGCTCAAAGAACTAAAGTGAGTCTTCGTCATGGCTCTGAAGCCTCAGTTATGATGACAATTATAGGAAAAGACTCATATAAGCAATCCTTCTGCATCTGAGTGAGCACAGCACAGAACAGCATTGC
>CAKAOH010035837.1:7904-19686 GCA_916701665.1 Sebastiscus tertius
AACGAAAGTCAGCGTCGGGCTCGCGCTTGCTCGCTCTAAATAGACATGAACGAGCATCGCTCAAAACAGTGAGGCGACACACGTCAGCTAAAAGCACAATATCACTCTATATTTAAGCTGCTTGGCAGTAATGTTAGCTGACAAGAGGAAGGTCTCTCCATGAACATGATTTCGATTTAGATCTGAGCCGGAGAGAGCAGGAAGACACCAGCACCCAGTCGGTAACGAGACAATAACGTAACTCGTTGCAGAGCTCCGTCACTTCACAAGACACAGAAAACCTCTGTTGGTCTGGAGGAGCTGCAGCAGTTATTTCTGCACAAACGTCCACTGTACATTCACTAGATATTCTCAGAGCTAAACTAACTCTTCTGCAGTGTGGAGTGAGCGTGCATTCACGTCTAGAGGTGGAGCGAGCTGAGCGAGAACGCACGCGCGGTGTCTGAGTGAAGGCGAGCAGGCAGAGGAGCGGGGACGCTGGCCACACGCGAACCCGCAAATGCGAGCGCGCATGTGTCCCGACCCAGTACATTTTTACGCTTAAAAAGTTACAAACTGTCCCTTTAAATTAAGTGATGAGGAAAAAAAAGAGAAAGTGAAGAAAGACAAGGATGAGGGAAATTAGAGGAGTGTTATTTGATCACGGTGATGATGATTATGATGTTTACACACTGTTGTCTCTACGTTTGTTTACCCGTCTGACACTGTCCTCATCCGACTCAGAATAATGTCTTTGGATGCGATGATGGGCCTACGTGATGATACAACATGCATTTATAAAACCTACAGTCAGACTTCATGTGGAGAAGAGGAAAAGTTAACAGACTAACAGCTGAGAGTACTGAAGGACAAAAGAAAGTGAACAAGAGACGTCTAACATGTCAGGGTTTAATAACTGTTAACAATGTTTGTTTAAGATAATATGCCTAAAATGTAAAAATCTCAGCTCAAAAATGTATTTCTGCTTGTAAATCTAACTTGAACACAAGACATAGATTATTCAAACAAGCTATAACATATCTAAAATGTCTACTTGGTACACAAATACATTTCTTGTCATTGTTTATCTATCTTTTTGACAGACTACTAAAATCCTGGAAAAGTAAATCAAACAAAAGTCAGATGGAAATGTTTACCCCGTCTACGTGGTCATTTGGGTCGCCTTCACTCCTCCTCTCGCTGGGGTAGCCGCTGTCCCCGCCGCTTTCAGAGTCCTACAGACAGAAATCAAATTTAATAAATCAGTGTAGTGACTTTGTGAGTTGTGTGGCATCACTGCAGGCCTGGAGTCTGGTGAGTACAACGCTATCATGTTTCCTCCAGCTGAGGAGCATCTCAAAGATCAGGTCTTTGGAATGGAGAAGGGAAAATACAACAGGCGTCTCTTTCCCAATGTAAGTCTATGGTAAAAAGTCTCTTTGGGCCCAATGGCATCACGTGACGGACACAGAAGTTGTAATTCCACCATTTGCAACAACAAAAATTTGCTTCAAAGCCTTGGTGGACTTCCTGGGGGCTAGGGATAACCCTGCAAACTCGCTGCTAAACCTGCTCTGGAGAAGGGCCAGCAAGCCCTGGGCTAAATTTGGGGTTAGCCCGCTTTGAAATATGCCAAGATTGTGCCAGTGTGAAAGCTTTCTTAGCCCTGGGCTGACAGCTCCCTCCTCCCTCAGCCTGGGGCTAAGTACAGAGTGAAAAGCCCTTATATATCCATTTTATTTTGTACTTATAGCTTCTTTTAGCTTTTATTTTACATAATCATTCATGAAAATAGATACAAATGTAATGTAAAGACAAAAAAGAAACTTGATGTAGCAAACATGGAGCTCTGGGGACTTAACATGGACCTGAGGTATGCTGACTTAACTACAACAATTTGGTTATGTGAGAACATTTCTCTGAGTCACATTCACTGAGTTATTGCTCACCTTGTGTTCACCGGTGTTGTTATTATTGAGTCTTTCGTGTTCATTCATTCCAGTAAAAGATAAGCCTGTAAAATGTAGAAATAACACAAAACTATTTACAATGTGGCTTCAAATACACTGTTATGTGTGTGCAGCATGTAATAATAATGTTCATGGACGACGTACCGATAGGGGATCTTCCCATATATCCATGTGCACCTAGCGGGGAGCAGGGGAGTGCGAGAGGGGAGCAGGGGATCGAGTCCACGTCGCTCATGCTGTCGTCTGCAGAAGACGTCTCAGACAGGCGTGAAAACAGCGGAGGCGGCCGGCTTCCTGACATGGTACGGACACGAGGAGAGCCGCAGGGCTCCTCGCAGCCCCTCAGCACCGTCTGGGCTGACTTCTGAAATAAAACTAGATCAGTCTTTCTTGAGGAAACAGCAACAGAACAAGCAGAATACACTGAAGATAAGCATTCTTCTTAAGCTAATCCTGCCACTTGAGTTGAAATTTGTAGCGTTACTTAGCCTTCTTCCTGACATGCAAGTATGACATGGTTTGGTACCAACGTATTCCTCAGGTTTTCTAGTTTTCTCGTCATATGACGGCGGTATCTTCACTCTAACTTCAAAACCGAGCCCGCTACAACCTCCAAAAGACAGAAAAGCGTCCGTGTCCGCCGGTGGGCCGTCGGCTATTTAAGAGAATATCGATAGAGAATCGATATAGTATCGCAAAACATAATATCGCGATAATCATGTGTATCGATATTTTCTTACACCCTTAGTGTGAGTGTGATTCTATCAGAAAGATTTATTTCATGTGAAAATCATAATGCAGCACATTTTTCACTCTTTTTTCTTTCTTTGGACTGTTTCAGGCTGCATATTCAGTTGTTTCCTGATCAAAAACAAATGCTCTTACATGGAATAAGATCCCAAAGCCGGTCACACTCAGAACCCATTGAATTCTGGAGCGGATCCGAATCACGAGGCGGATGCACGCATTATTTCTCACTTATGGAAACGGCCTTGGCGGAGGTCTGCGCTCTCCGAGTGCCCTTCTCGTTTCTATTTCTTAGGGACATTTTCCCCATTTTTATTTATTATTATCATTATCTAATTAACTATTTTATCCTGATACTTTTATACTGCTGCTGATTTCTGGCCCTGGCTGACACTTTTATTATTATTATTATTATTATTATTATTCTTAAAATGTTAAAATTACAAGCAGTTTGTTGGTGCAGTCCAGCTGGGATTTCTCTGCAGGGGAAAGGTCAAAAGGCGTCAGGCCCATACTCTTGCAGATCTTGTTACACAGGTGGGAGTGGAAGAACAGCGCCATGCCTCGCACACCTGGAACACAGGCACGATCAAGATGGAGCCTCTTGAATCACTTCTAGCCAAACGTCACACACGTATCTAGCAGCAGTTTGATGATATCAGAGGGGGAACTGTACCTAGATTTCCATCTCCGAAGTCAGTCCCCTTCTCTGTGTGGATCTGAGGGTCGGTGTAGATATCTCCGACTCCTTGGATGTCAACTACAATCAGCTGGTGGCCCGATCGCTCGAAGGTGAAGTGACTGAAGGCCTGATGGACAAAAAAAGAAATGAAGATTAGCTCTCACATGTATTAACACCAGAAGGTGACGCCTCTTACTGTACCTGTGGGGTGAGTCGGATGTTGTCGTCCCTCACGAAGCCAGAGTTGGAGTTGTATTTGATGTACTTGCCCTCGATGTAATGTTCCAGGTGGAAGAGAGGTTTATCTGGTCTGTTTGTCATCTCCATCACACACATCTGCATGATGTCCACCTGAGGATCAAAGAGAGCTTAACAACACACACACACACACTGAGTACAGGCCCTTCAGTGCCCAAACGAAGAGCAGCTTGACGTTGGGCAAATGTCACAGTGTAGAGGGATTCAAAGGTGTATTTGTCTCAGTTTTACAGATCTGTCGATCAAATCAACTAATCGATTAGTCGACAAAATCGTAGTTAGACGATTCATTTCTTTGGTTGAGGACAGCCCTCGTTGGAGGATTGTGATTATCCCTGTTTCTGTCAGTATTGCACAGTCTCATTATCTAGTCAGCACATCAGTGGACTGTAAATGTTCCTCCTGTACCTGTTTGGGAGGTCGGTGGCGGTTGTACTCCTCTCCCCAGAGTTTGGCCTCCATTTGCAGCCTGACGTCCTCAAAGTAAACATTTCTGTCCACCGTCTCCATGTAACGCTTGGACACATAATTAGACGCCGACTTCCAGTTGTTGCTGTGTGAGAAATTCGACAACTTCTTCCTAGAGGGAAAACAAAATAAGATATTACAGTAGTGAGCAGAATTTCATAACATAACTAAAGCCATTTTGGATCATAGCATCAATTAGAACTGATGTCAGTTGTGCCCAAAACTGCTCCAAACCCACATCCTATATGTACAAATCCAACAGGAGCAACACACCACATTTCAGATGTAGATATTTTCTTGTTTTAACATGTTTGGGCTTGTAGGAACTGGAGGATATATTTCAATGCAAACAGCGAACAGCTGAAGTTGGAGGTTGGTGGATGCCTCTCTCTTACATTTCCCACATAACTGAGGACTAAACATTAACAATTAGGTTATTATCCCTTTTCTCTTTCATTCTGCAGTGTCAAGCAGAAGTGAAAACACAGCGGAGCAGTGACAACACCGCATACTTATACTCTATTTTACCCAAAACAGTAAACATCCAGCGGATCAATGGAGCTAAAGCCCCGCTACCATCATGGTTGGTTCAGTGTGATATGTTCAGTACCATGTTTGGCTCTTGATCTACTATTTTCGTCAGCAGCTATCCTCCCGAGTCGGAGCGAGAAATGTGAGGAATGTGGACCTGTAGCACTCATAGGCCAAAATACTCGTCTTATTTGTTTACACTGAGACCACGAAGGCCTCCGATACTAGACCTCGAGGGGAATAACCGCTGGATGAGAACTGATGGATGTAGAGAAATATTACAACTTACGTTCTGAAGCACTCCCTCATGGCCCCTTTCCCAAACGGCTGTGAGAAATAAATAAGACAAGAGATAAGAAACCTTTTTCTTTTTTTAAATATTGGCAAAACAGCCCGTCTCTAGAGAGCAGTAATACCTGGGCTGCCATCTTGATGTGGACCTGGTCTTGAGCCCACTCTCCTGTGATGGCATTGTACCTGCGAAGAGGAACAGTGAATTCAGTCAAGATGAACAGTTACACTCACCGGCCACTTTATTAGGCACACCTGTTCAATTGCTTGTTAACATAAATAGCTAATCAGCCAATCACATGGCAGCAACTCAATGCATTTAAGCATCTAGACGTGGTGAAGACGACTTGCTGAAGTTCAAACCGAGCATCAGAATGGGGAAGAAAGGGGATTTAAGTGACTTTAAACGTGGCATGGTTGTTGGTGCCAGACGGGCTGGTCTGAGTATTAAACTGCTGATCTACTGGGATTTTCACGCACAACCATCTCTAGGGTTTACAGAGAATGGTCCCAACAAGAGAACATATCCAGTGAGCGGCAGTTGTGTGGACAGAAATGCCTTGTTGATGTCAGAGGTCAGAGGAGAATGGGCAGAGTGGTTGGAGATGATAGAAAGGCAACAGTAACTCAAATAACTCGTTACAACCAAGGTATGCAGAATACCATCTCTGAACGCACAACACGTCCAACCTTGAAGCAGATGGGCTACAGCAGCAGAAGAACACCCGGTACTAGCAAGGTGTACCTAATAAAGTGGCCGGTGAGTGTAGATTGTCATGAAATTTGTATCAATTGTAATAATTTTGTTGATCCCTTAAAGGGTAACTTGGGTATTTTTCAACCTGGACCCTATTTTGAACATTTGTGATGGCAATTTTTTATTGTTTTCTGACTTTTTATAGCCGCAAGATTAAATGAAGATGAAGAAAATAAAGTGATAAATCATTAATCAAAATCATCTTTAGTTGCAGCCCAATATTTTTCAATCTAAGTCTGCTATAGCTCTGTAAAACAGCGTCTATTTTCAAGCAGAGTGGCTGTGAGACTTTCCATCTGTGGGTCGTTTTCTCCCCACAGAGCAGACCCTGTGACCCCGCTCTGTGGTAAAAAACATAGTGCTTGTTTTTGTCTTCCACCTGTTAAATTACAAATCACTCACACTGGACGGTCTCCAACACTGAGCCGGACTCTTTTGTCTCTTTTTTGAGTCCACTTCAGTCACTAAAAGAGCGCATTAACGTGCCAGATTTCGATAACTTCAGCCAAGTTACTCTTTGCCCTCGATGAGGGAGTTCGTCTGTCAACAGCTCATTATCAATCCTTATCATGGAGGCACATGACACATCTCAGCTTCCTCTCTATGGAAGATCAACAAAGAGAGAAGAATGAAACGTGTGTTTTCATGCGTGTGTCCTCTTTCCAAAGAAAGACCACTTTGTGTCTGCAGACATTTCTTTTTGGATTTAAAGGAATTCATGTAACCGGGGAAGAACTCAAACAGTCCATATGGCGATACAAATGTTTGTGTACACACTGTACGTCTGGGTCAGTGTGTCTGTTTGGATTGGCAGGGCGTATCTCCCGAGTTAATAAATACTGCATGAACTGTAGATGCAGCTGTAAGTCTTCACAGCTGAAACCTGAGTGCCTGTAAACTACAAATTCAGTATTGAGCTTTCCTTCTCCACTTCACTCCACAGAGCTCTATTCCCCGTCCAAAATATTTCCTGCCAACAAACCTCTTCAGCCTGGGAACACAGTGTACTACCGCAACATTCATTCCATCAGGTTCGTACTAGAGGGGGGCTTAAGAGCAGGAAGGAGGAGTGAGGTTACGTGTGGGTAAAATTAGCCCATGAAAAGAGAACACGAAGGCAAATCACAATCCCTCCTCTCTCGGCAGTCAAGCCCCAATCCTGTTTGTTATGTAACAGGCCTAACACACACACACACACACACACACACACACACACACACACACACACACAAGCAAAGGAATTAATTTTCTTCCTGCTTTTCTGCCCACACCCCATTTAATTGTGCTGCCTTGATGTAACGCTGCCAACGACTGAGAACTCTGCAAGAGGTGTGTGTGTTTATGTAGCCGCCGTGTTGACTGTAATATCAGGGTGCACGCTCAAGTGACCTACAGTACGAGATTAAAAAAAGAACTGGGAGGGCCAGAGGACGTCAATGTTTCCAGTGAGGGGGCAGCGATGTTTGTCAACAGTTAAGATTAGCACCACTGACCGAGATATGAGCCAACTGTGAACCCTGATGGCCCATCAATGACGGTTCAAGACCGCTGCTGTCTAATATTAACGTGGGAATGTCTGAATGTCGACCACCACTAAAATATGTTGCATCTTAACACTTTAAAACTAGTTTTATCAATATTTCTATATTAACGATGGGCCAGATGTGTAATGTGAAAAAGGTCGCCGGTAGTGACAATTATCACCCGACTCTGCAGTTCCTCTTCGATTTTAGCGGTGGAGTGTTTTATCATCTTTCAGCTAATTGTTTTGGTTTTCAAGCCTTCAACTTAACTGTCTTGTTTCTGTCTCGCTGCTCTCATCGGCGTTGTTTTTGGGCACAGCAGGCAGCTGTTTTCAGCTCTGATAAAACCACTGACTGCTGCAGTCTAGTTAGAGACTAGCTGGTGAACATAGTGGAGCGTTTAGCAGCTAAAGAGCCAGATGTTGCAACTCTTTGCTAACAAATTTGCAAAATTAATTTCATAAAGTGATAATGAATGTTGTTTTCACAGCTTGTTGCGCTGCCCTCCAAGTGGCTAAAACATCAATTAATGCAGCTTTGATTAAAATTTCAAGTTCTCAAGATGTCAAGCGATGTTGTAACATGGGAAATATCATTTTTGAAACTCTGCGAAAAGCATTACATTTTATTATTTAATTGTTTTGTGGGACAGTGATTCCCAAAGACTGGATCGGGAACCACATGTGGGTCGCAGGAGATTTTATTAGGGCGGGTCGCCGAATAAATTTACAGAATTTCGTGCGACTTTGAGCCTGAATGTTTGTATTGTTCTGATAATTGTCGCCTACTTATATCATTGACTCTAATATGAAAGGCTAGTGTATATTCTGTTTGTTTTACTGATGAGAAGAAAAAAAACAAAGCCTCTTAACTCCACCTAAATGCATTTATTTGGTTTCATTTATATAGTATTTAACGTTTGTATATGTTTTCAATTGTTTACGAAGTGTGAATCTCTTCGACATGGCTGGTTTACCGATTCAAGATAATATCAGGAGATGCGGAAATGGCAGTAAAAATGGTCAGGAACGTTCATTTATGCACAAATTCGCTCTTCTCACGATTTATAGATAAGGCCTATTGTGAATTGGGTTGTGATGGTTTGTCATTTTTAAAAAGTGGGTCCCCAGAACAAAAGGCCTTTTTCCACAGCAGACATTTTGACGTGTCATAGCAGGAACATTACTGCATTCCATTTAGGTGAGCTGGTTCCTGGGTCCTGGTATTGTGCATGCTGGTCATGGCTTACTGGGACACTTGATGGAACTGAGCCATCATTAATCAAATGTGTCCTTTTCCCGCTACAACAAGTCAGAATGTCTGCCGTGTTGATTCACAGCCACACAGAGGTATTCGTACCTGTAACGAATGCAGGGTTCAGTCTCGATGTCCTCCAGATGAAACTCTGCCCAGGGGTCGGGCATGGCTTTGGCCTTTTCGATCGCATGTTTCCATGCCGCCTGTCGCAATGAACAAACACAACTTATTAGCTGGTAGTTCTTCTTTTTTATGCAAAAGGAAGGGTTTTTTCAAACGGGTCCGCTAGAGGGAACGCCGTTCAATGCAAAAAAGAAACAAACGTGAAATTTAATTTGTACAATAAAAGGCAAATCAAAGCCTTTTTTGTGCTCTCTCTGCACAACACTGTCTCCCTTTAAGTACCTGTATTGTGCTCACTAATTGAGGAAATTAAATTTCACAGTTTCCGCATTGAACAGCTTCCCGTCATCCTTGGAAGTATTTGCATTGTAATGGCAATGCAATGGTGTTATGCTTTAAATGTATAAGTACTGACTACTCTTTGTATTCGGGGCTCACTTGCCACAGTCCACAACAGGTGTCTGTGCTCGTGAGTCCATCTGCAGATGCTTTTCTTATTAATATATGCTTTTTTATTAAATTCACTGAAAGACAAGTTGTTACCTTGGTTTGTGTGTTGTTTTAACAGAAACTGCCACCACAGCATTTAATCGGCTTAGGGCTAGGGAAGCCTACAATGCAGATAATCTATCAACAAAACTCAGGGACACACCAATGTAAACAAGAGACGGTTAAGGAAGGAAGGAAAAACACAAATATCTTCAGTAGAAACCAGAAAGAAAGCACACAATCGTTAAAATTACATGGAAATCTGACTAATTAATGAAAGAATGCATAGGTTTTTAGTATGAGGCATTCATTGGGGGGGTAAACCAAGGTTTCTTATTCCATAATAATAATAATAATTTACTGTTACCTCAATATGAATGTGATCACCACATGGTGTATCATGGCCATCTACAGTCGTGCCATTTTCAAAAAATAACTTTCTTGGTAGGACCCATGAATCAAGTGTCACTGGTAATCCGAACCTGCTCCAGTTACCCAAACCCAGTCCCATCTGGTACTGCACAGCAGCACGTCTCCCTCGTACACCACTGACCACTGTACGGCGGGCAATCTACAGTATACATGTTTCTATTTAGAGCGAAGTATTTACATGAAGACAAATATGAAGGGTTATGTTTTTAACTGATAGAGTGTCACGTCTGTTTGTGACGAGGAAGAGCAAACGACACGCCTTATGTCAAGAGTGTTAACTTCTCCATGCTGTCAGATATATTACAGCCCGGTCACAAGACTTTAGTATCAAATGGTGCAGTCTGGTATGGTGTTGAAGTGCACTGCCATGCTCAAAACATATATTTAACTACAATTTCTTTGTAGCTTTCTGAAACCAAAACGACACTGAAAAAAGACACATTTGCTCCAGAAAAATATGACTTTTTTTTCAGTGTTGTTTTGTGAAATAACTCGGGCTGTCAATCGATTAAAATATTCTACCGCGATTAATCGCAAATTAATCGCACATTTTTTTAATCTGTTCAAAATGTACCTTAAAGGGAGATTTGCCAAGTATGTACGTGTTATTATCGCGTTAACTTTGACAGCCCTAGAAATAACAGAATAGCATTACTGGTGTTTGTTAGCGTAGATAAATTAGATAAACCACAGGAATACAGGGTGAAAAGAGGGAGGATGCATTGATTAGAATAAACATCAGTCATATAGAAAGTCATTGGAAATGAGAAAAGGTGGAAAGTATGTTGCTACTAAAGTTTAAAAGAAAAAAGTGGAGGAAAAGGAAAATAAATTACAGAGAGGAGTGGGGAAAAGGGAGGCGGAGATGGTCACCGGTGAAGAGGGAGAGAAGGAAGATATAATGTGATCTGTAACATACCCGTGCGCTGTGAGACAAAACCTTGTACGACTGAGATTCTGCCACGGTTTCGGTTTCATTCTATGTAGAAAGGTAAAGAAGATGGACGGCTTTTCATCAACAAACATTCACATAGCATCTTCAAACATTTTAAATAACACCAATTGCCTCGAAGCTTTTAAACAACAACACTACACATCCCAGCAGTTGGCTGGTGCACAGTCAGCGGCTCTGATAAGACTGAATCGATCCATTGTGTAGCTCACTGCTGATGTGACGAAGGCCCAACTCTGAGCAGTGAGAGACGTGTTTATATGCAACGTTATCGTGAAACCCACTCTCTGGTACTTCCTGTTCTGTAGAGAGAGTGCAGTCAAGAGGTGTATGACCAATAAACAGATACACACGTACTAGTACATGCAGCTTTCCTTATAAGGCAAAGAGCTGTTGTCATAGAAAATTGCAGAACTGGGTGTTTATGGTGATGCATGAGCACAACACACTGTTTTGTAGCATGATTATAACAATCCTCCAGCACTTTATTTCAACATGTTCTCATACTTTTCCCTTTATTGTCCATTTGGCATCATGTTAAAGGGGCAAAGGCTCACCTTGAACATAAAGTTGCTCTTAGGAAGCGAGTTTGACAGCTGCCGGGTGTAAACCAGATTCTTCAGGTAGTGACAGATCTCTACGGCGGAGTCGTCCAGGATGGGGCGGATGAAGTGGTCTTCGTCATCATCATCATCATCATCACTGGCGTTGGATTCACTGAGGGAGCAGGCCCGTTGGTTGGGGGCACTTCGTTGGGCAGGGGGTCTCTTGGCGCTGCCCTCCTCCTCCATGCTGAACATCAGGTCATCCTCCATGATGTCTGCTGTTGTGTTGACAACAAGAGAGGAGAGTGAGGAGTGGGAGTGGGAGTGGAAGAGATCAGTGAAGTGCAATGAATGGAACGTAGAGCCACATAAATAGAGATTGGAATTAATCTGTGGCAGTCATGTTGGTATGTGTTCACAACAACCCTGAGTCTTGGCTGCACAACTGTTGTTACCCTGCACTATATTCACTTTTTTAATAGTCGTGTATCACAGTTTTTACCCTGCACTATATTCAGTTTTAACAGTTCTCTTCATTTCCTGGTATTTTTATATCTGGTATAGTTTTTGTACTTTGTGTTTTGTACTACTAACTACTGCCTTTTTACTAACATGTTTTTGCACTATGAAACAGTGATGCTGGAAACTTGAATTTCCCTCGGGATTAATAAAGTTACTATCTATCTATCTATATATCTATCTATCTATCTATCTAATGCCATAATAAAGTGATCTGTGTTATAGATGTGGCAGCACCATGACATCTCCAGCACATGCA
>CAKAOH010035838.1:0-53095 GCA_916701665.1 Sebastiscus tertius
TCTCTCACACACACACACACACACACACACACACACACACACACACACACACACACACACACACCTACTAAACTCATTCACTCTTAATATTTCAACTCTACATCTGTCCCAATATGGTAATAACACAGAAACATCATGGAAAAAAAGTGAAAAGGAATTGTGCATGCCTTATCTAGACGACTGTACTTCATCACTACAATATCTTTTTTTTTTTCATTTCTTTGGCCTTACTGAACTTCTCAGGTGAAATCTGAGAATGTTCTGTATATATTACAATCATTTATTTAATAGACAAGTATGTATTAGGGCTGTCAATCGATTGCAAATGAATCGCATATTTATTATCTGTTCAAAAGGAAGATTTGTCAAGTATTTAATACTCATATCAACATGGGAGTGGACAAATATGCTGCTTTATGCAAATGTATGTATATATTTATTATTGGAAATCAATTAACAACACAAAACAATGACAAATATTGTCCAGAAACCCTCACAGGTACTGCATTTAGCATAAGAAATATGCTCAAATCACAACATGGCAAACTGCAGTATGATATATCAAAAAATCAACTTGTTTAATCTGAAATCAATACTTCTTCGCCGGGCAAAAACATTAGCCTTCACTGTGTTCTCACCCTGGATGTATCATGGCTGCCACTGGCAACTACTGTTTTAGAGCAGCGAAGAACTGACTGTAGGTAATTTTGTCACGTGGTGATAGCAAACAACAACAGTGTGGTGCTAGTGGAGAGTGTAACGGTAGTCAGAGCGAGGAAACTGTCAACCATTATATAATATTTCACAGTGGATAATCCAACAAGTAAAACAGTGATATGTCCAGTATGTTAGGCTTCCGTTTGGAGGGAGGGCAGTAGATTCCAGTAGAGTGTGTGAATATTGCACCCTGCAGAACAAATTAGCACACTGGCTGTCCACTGAGGAGACCGCTAGGAGAATATGGAATTGTTATTTATTCCTAGCTTAATTTATTTAAGTTATTTGTAACTGACGAACTGAATAATAAAATAAAGTTCTATTGCAGTCATTCTCTGTGTGTATTTGTTCATATTTTACAAAGAGTTTAACCTGAGCTAGGCCATACAACAAAGATATTAATCATCACATCCATACATGGTCAGTAATAAACAGCTGTTAAACAATAACTTCTATATTTTTTTATCACGCTGGTATGGGATCGGTACTTGGTATCGGCCGATACTGCAAGTTCAGGTATCGGAATCGGTATCGGGAAGGAAAAAATGGTATCGGAAAATCTGTGGTTTACATCCACGTCTGTCCAAAATGTCATCACTACATCATTTTATCCTGTTAAACATTTGTGTGAATTTGTTAGCATACATGTGAATTCTTGAGTTACGGCCAAAAACATGTTTTCTGAGGTCACCTGGTTACCTTGACCTTTGACCACCAAAATCTAATCAGTTCATCCTTGAGTCCAAGTGGACGTTTGTGCCAAATTTGAAGACATTTGCTAAAGGCGTTCCCGAGATATCACAACATTCACAAGAATGGGACGGACATGAGGTCACAGTGACCTTGACCTTTGACCACCAAAACCTAATCAGTTGTGCCACGGCTGCTAACCGGGCACGGATGCATAACAAAAACCCTGTCACTTAATGAAGGAGTGGGAGTTGGGGTTGCATTTGGATCGTTAATCGTGTCAAACAAGATCATCAGCATCAAAGCCACTTTCTCACTTTGACCCTGTACTTAACTTTCTCAGTCTATCTTCCCTCCATCTCAGCTGAAGTAGGGATGCCTGCAGGGAAAAAGATGTACCATTACGCTCAGTCCTTCGTAGAGCACCCTTATGTGATATATACACACTATAACGCTGGCTGGATCATCACGTAGAACACATAAAAAACACTAACGCATGACGCCTGGCTCTTGGTTCAATTTTAAACAGGTTTTTTTATGGCCTAGTTTGCACATTCCCAGGGAACTGGGATCATACTGTATATCATTACAGGATGCCTGGTTGGTGCTTGTATACACAGCGTAATACAGGGCACATCAGGGAAATATGTGTGGTTCTAAACACAGCGCTAATTGGACCACATCTAGACCATCTTTGCCCTGCAGTTACTCATTACTCAGCAATGTCCTGGCCCTGTTCCCCCACTACACAAGACCTATATTAAAAAAAAGAAAGAAGCTGGATGACGTAGGTGTTAGTGGTTTATGGTTTTCTGTGTGTGTGTGCCCGTATCTTTCCCTGTGGGTGCATGCATTCTTTATGTGTGTTTCTGGGGGGGGCATGTGTTCAGATGTCCAGTCTACGTCACCACAATATCTCTCTTTTTCTCCCTCTCCCTCCATCCATCCATCCCCCCGTCCAAGCTTTGTGTTTGTGCAAAGTAAAACCTATTCCTGGCAGAGCCGGCTCGACATGAGGGCACATCTGAGGAATGCTCCCAGCATGCCGTGGACGTCCAAGTGCAGGGGTCCGGTTGGGGGTAGTCTATTCTGTCATCATCGCCGTTGGGTGGGATCTTCCAACAACACATCGTCAATTACAATAAACGGACTGCCAGTTGGCATCACCTTCTCACCATGGGATGTTTCTAAATTCACTCTGTGGACTCTGTAGTTAAGGTAACTTACTCCAATCAGTACTAAGAGGCCGCTAATTTCATAATTGCACTAAATTTACTTGTACATGCAGGTGCAGCCTTATAAAATTCTTGCACAGCTGTAGCGGCCACTTAAGTACGAACATCCACGGTGTGAAAACAGACAAGTTATCAGATATTGCTCAGTACCTGTGAGGGTTTCTGGACAATATTTTTAATTGTTTTGTGTTGTTAATGGATTTCTAGTAATAAATATACATACATCTGTAAAAGCAAGCATATTTGTCCACTTCAATGTTGATAAGAGTATTAAATACTTGACAAATCTCCCTTTAAGGTACATTTTGAACAGACAAAAATGTGTGATTAATTTGCTTTTAATCATGATTAACTAAAGACAATCATGCAATGCAATGCCATTAATTGTGATTAAATACTTTAATCAATTGACAGCTCTAATAATAACTATTGCCATTTTTTATTTAGAGTTTGTTTGCGAAAAAATGGTTAAAAGAGCACCTCTGAGACCAATTATAAGGCAGCACTTGTTATTCTAAATATCAAATTGTTCATTTCATTCAGAATGGAACATCATCATCTGGTAATAGAGCAGTGTATTTGTTTTGTGCGTCGTCCCATCTGAGTGGAATGTCTGGATTCTCAAAAGGGTTGTTTTTTTTTCAAACATTTTTCCCCGACTAAGTTAATATATGGTCGATGTTGCAATCAGTCTGCACCTGAACGGGGCGGTAAATCATGCTAGTCTCAGTCTGTGAAGGAAGGAATTCACCAAACAAGGTACTGGAGGAGAGCTGACACACACCTCAGGCTGGAGTACTGCCGCTTGGAACGCTCGCAAGGCATGCATGCTCGCACGTCCACACACACACAAACACAAACAGCGCCTTCCAGTTCCTGTCATACAGAGCCACTACCAGAGGGATGACACATACTGTATACGCACAAGTAGACTTAATCATCTCATAGAAATTGAATACAGCACAGCAGGTCCCTCACCCTAACTCAGCTTCAGGTGCATAACGCATTAACTCAATCGATCTTAGGAGGTTGTAACGCGCTCAGTTTTAAAGCCAGAGTGAAGATATTGGCATCATATAAACAAAAAAATCTAAAGAATCTCTTGGTACCAGCCATGTCATACTATAACTGGCTTGGCCATTTTCAAAGGGGTCTCTTGACCTCTGACCTCCAGATATGTGAATGAAAATGGGTTCTATGGGTACCCACGAGTCTCCCCTTTACAGAAATACCCACTTTATGATAATCACATGCAGTTTGGGGCCAAGTCATAGTCAAGTCAGCACACTGACACGCTGACAGCTGTTGTTGCCTGTTGGGCTGCAGTTTGCCATGTTATGATTTGAGCTTATTTTTTATGCTAAATGCAGTACCTGTGAGGGTTTCTGGACAATATTAGTCATTGTTTCGTGTTATAATTGATTTCCAATAATAAATAAATACATATGTTTGCATAAAGCAGCATATTTGTCCACTCCCATGTTGATAAGAGTATTACATACTTGACAAATCTCCCTTTAAAAGGTAAATTTTGAATGTTTCTGGACAATATTTGTCATTAAGACATTAAATAATGACATTATGTTATTAATTAATGTCATTAATGTCATTATTTTGTCGTTCATAAGAGTCTGAATTACTTGACAAATCTCCCTTTAAGGTACATTTTTGAACAGATAAAAAATGTGCAATTAATTTGTGATGAATCACGATTCAATATTTTAATGGATTGACAGCCCTAATTATTATATCTCGTATTTTTCCAGTGCCTGTGTTGTCACAATGTATTTGAGGCTAAAAAACTGCCATCGTTAGCCTTGAAAGCCAGTTTTATTCTCTTTTTTTTCCCTCCACTCTCCTCAGTGGTGAAGGTAAACCAACAAATGTTTTACATCTCAGCTCATCAGCATTTATGAGAGCAATCAGCAGCTTTAATGCAGCCACAAAAGCCTCTGGGGAGACTCCTGTTGGCAAGCCAAGATAAAAAGAGATAAAATGGAGGCAGATGCCCTGCGGCTTCTATTTCCTTCAGGCTCTTTTTCAGTCTATTAAAACAGATCATTGATGGGGAAGAACAGATTCTATTCTGTGTTTGCATTGACTCACTGAAAACAAAGTCAACTGAGCCAAACAACTTCGCTAACAAATGTTTTCCTGTATACTGTGTGTCTGCAGATGTGGTCATGAAAAAAAAGAGCATTTCAGATCATTCGAAGTGTAATGTTTATGTCATATGGAGGCCAACATGTAGTGTGATAGGGTAAGGTGTTGGTACTCTGTGTCCAAAAGTGTTCATTTCAGAAACCAAAGAGCTCAGGTCTGCAGAGCCAAGCAATGCCAAGAAAGCTTGGCCCGTGCGGCGGCACATCTCAAACAGATGCCTTCATGTAGAAAGCATCTAGTGCGAAAGCATCTGCAGAGGATAATAACATGTTCTCGCTTGATCACTGCAGCTTTTATGAAAGAAAAACAAGACATTTCAAGAAATATTTTCTCAGCGAGCGTAGAAAAGTGCAGGGGATATTTGCTTTGGTTTGTCAAGCACCCAAAACCGTTTAAACGCACAACATGCGAGAAAGAGAGTGAGCACATAATCTCCAAGTCTAACACGGCTTCTAATGCCTATACCAAATAAGGCAACAGAGCAAGCATGTTTTGTTTTTTTTTTATTGCCCTTGCGAAAATCACTTTCATACTCAGACTCAGACTCAAACACTGAAAGACGTCATCATGATATAGCAGATTCAAGGACACAGCTTTGTATTTACCTCTCTTATCTAGGTGGTTTTCATGCAAAAGCTACCAATAGATCCAAAAACTTCATAAAATCACCTTTTTACAATTTTAGCAAAACAACAACAGCCAAACAATGGCTAAGTCGAGCAAAGACCGGTTCATTTACTGTATATAGCCCCAAATCACAAGTTTGTCTCAGGGGGGGCTCCAGATAATGGTTCATTATGTGCAACAGTAACTACCTTGTTAGTGTAGCTGATAGAGGCTGTTACTTTCCAACCCTGTTTGCAATAATTCTGCACCAGGAAGGACCCAATAATGCCTGCTGAGCACGTACAGCATGGAAGCAATTACTAAACCAAAAGAGAAAAAGAAAAAAAAAAGTGTTACTTACCAGCTCATAGTTTGTCGCTGGAACACAAGACGAAGACACCTAAAAGCAAGAAATAGAACTGGTCAGTCATGTTGTTGCTTATTTTGCAGTTATTTTATGACATGAACATTATAAACAGCAATGGACTTGTAACATTCCTGCATTCATTGAATTTAGGCGAGGCTTTATAGCTTCATATCTGGAAAGGGCGCCCAACACCATTTAACATGCAGCCAATGATGTATTCCATAGCTACTGTACTGTATGTATATGCAGACAGGCTTCATTAGACTTAAAGCTTCACTAATCAATATCCTATATTAACTATGTAATAAATGACTATGTGTAATGTAGAAGGGACGAACCCACAGAGAATCATCACCAGACTCTGCAGTCCCCCTCAGCTCTATAAAGCTTTTTCTTTAGCGTTTATCAGTTTGTGTTTTTGGTTTTACGGTCCGCAGCTTTACTGTTATTGGTCAGCCGATAAGACTGTTGCGAGGCTATTAAATAGGCATTATCGGTCGCTATCAGCCCCATAGATGTGGCTCAGTTTTGGTCTCTGACCAATCAGTGGTCTGCAGTGTTTTAACTCCACCTTCTAGTATCGGCTCAGCTCGCTCGGAACCTCGACAGAGGTGGTACCAAAAAAAGTACCAGGTACCATCCACAACTTTTGCTAATGGAAAACCAAAAAAAGAGCGAGTCGAGTTAAGTATAGTCGTGCAGTACCATGCAGTGGAAATGGGACATTAATGTTCAGTATGTAGCATCTCCATCAGAAAGGACAGTGTTTAGAATTGGCACTGGTCGAGCATTACCGCTACAATAATGGCTACAGAACTCAGAAATGTTATCATCACCAAAGGACATGGAAGTAACGACATGATTGAAAAGCTTAAAGGCAGGGTTGACGATGTTATCCAGTATACACTATTTGTCATATTGATAGCGATCCATTACTTATGAGCTCTAAAAGAGGACCGGAAAAGAGGCATCATCTGTAGCTGCTGTAATCCTGTAAAAACGTCTACCGATCACTGCCTCGAGCTCCGCATGGAAAGAACCAATCAGATGCCTCCCTGCTTTCCTGCTCGTACTCTACCCTTGGCGTCCACCAGCCTGAACTCAAAGCGCGTCACCACCGCAAATTTGCAAAATATTGCTTAACACAACTGAAGCACCAGCAGAAGTTAGTCTGCAACAGAACTCATGATCTGTCAAGTGCCCGGGCTAATCCGATTACCGTCCGACAGTTTCTATAATCATTCCTTGAGCTCGGAGCAAGAGCATGAGGACCGAGGCTGATAAACAGGAAGAATATAATGATAATGTCCTCTAACAGAAGATTCAAATGAAGTGTCTACAGAAAAAGATGACCCCCCTTGATGAGGATGAACACAAACAGGATGTCCCCGCTGATGTTTCCTTCCTGTGCATGTCTGCATTCTGCCCCTTTGCTCCCATTTCACCATCACTCTTCTGACGCTGCACGCAGAAGAAAATCCCTTCTAACTTAATTTTCACCAGTTAGCCATGTACCACGTACCATGTACCATCTCCTCTACAGATAACTGACAAACGGCAAACAGGACAGCTTTATGATTCCAGTGGGCTTTTGACCTGTTCGTATCCTTCATCCTTCCTTTATTACTAACATAGAACAGTGTCTGTTTTAGCTTTGAAAGATTAGGCCTAGGCTCGGGGGTTATCACAGCCGTTGACCTCTAAAAGCACCTTTCATCTTTGCTACTTCTCCACCACTCTCCTTATCCAAGACTAATTGTGTCATTGCATGGACACAAGCCCACTGCTCTGTCGGGGTCTGCTTTTTGTTACCGTTCAAGGAAGCACATTCCGCGTTTGCCCGCAAAAAAATGAAATACAATTCTGGCCTAAAACGCTGTGTGCTCTTGTTGCAGCGTTACAGAATGAAATTGGGCTGAAATTGGACCGAACGTTACACGCATGCAGAATGTATCACAGCTTAGTTCAGATAGTAGATATTTTGGATAATGTTTTAAACATCACCCTGAGATCAGGGCTGTCAAAGTTAACGTGATAATAACGCGTTGCATGTTGGGCTTGAGTTTGTCACGTTATGATTTGAGCATATCTTTTATGCTAAATGCAGTAACTGTGAGGGTTTCTGGACAATATGTGTCATTGTTTTGTGTTGTTAATTGATTTCCGATTATAAATATATACATACGTTTGCATAAGGCAAACGTATTTGCCCACTCCCATGTTGATAGAGTATTAAATACTTGACAAATCTCCCTTTAAGGTGCATTTTGAACCAATGAAAAATGTGTTATTAATGTGCGATTAATGTGCGATTAATAGCGATTAACTATGGAAATATAATATAAATAAATAAAAAACTTTAATCGACTGATAGCCCTACCTGAGATGCAATGATACCAAACCAATATTTGATTTTTGAGGCCAATATAGATATCAGTATTTAAGAGGGTTTAAAAAAAAAAAAAAAAAAGTATATTGACTGACCTTGGCTGACTTTTTTTTTGTTTACATTTTACATTAATACATAATATATGAAAATATGTTTGATGAAGATCTTTTAATTTATTCTTTTTTTTTATTATTCAAGATATGTCCTGAGCAGGACTCATTTTCTAAAACTGGCTCAACATATTTTTGGAATTTCTTTACTACAATGTCATATTATTATGACTTATCGTCCTACATTCAGTATACGTTGATATGAATATTTATGCAATACACTAATACTGCCCTCCAAGGTTGTAATTCCAACCCCAACCAAGTAATTTAAAACTGCCAAAACTCCAAACAGCTAGTATGGTTCACGTATTATCTAATTTGACTATCCACCAGTATGGTTGGTTCCAAACCAAACTAAATGGACCACTGAATGAGGGCCATTGCTGTGTTAGGATGGCTGATTGGATTAACAAAGTCACCTTGGGTCATTAAAGTCTCTTTTAGAGCTGTTAGCCCATCTGGAATACAGGAATGTTAACTCTAAACAGGAAATGACCTTTATCAGATTACATGTTTTAGTCCCTTTTAGCAGCAGAAGCAGCTGATACACTGATAGGAAAAGTGAGGCAGTGCCTAAATTTAAGACATGCTCCAATACACTGGCTGTTAGCACCTTCCCAAGCGAGCTTGTGAGATGTCAAATTCAAAATCTCCAAAGTGAAAATCAGAATGTTCCTCTTTGTTGCAGTCTGCCCAACACGTTGTATTATGTATCAACAGCCTACTTGAATGATGGCATCGCAGTGGAATGCGTCTCTTGTTTTTGAGAATTTCGTCTGGCACGGTGGAGTGTGTCTGGAGACGACAGGGTACTGTATCTCCGTCTGGCTCAAATCACCTCCACTACAAGTTATTCTAACCCTCCCATAACCCCCTCCATTCCCCATAACCCCCTTCCTAGTCCGCCATCCTTATCACTCCATGCACGACGACGTGCCGTCCCCCCCTCCCTTCTTCTGCCCCGGCTCCTCAGGCCTGGTCAGTGTTTCCACCAGACGCTGCGTCTGCCCTGCAAGCTGGCGACAGCTAGTCCACCTGCAGTCAGGAATCATCTTGCATGCACAGTAGTAGCCAAATTATGGCCATGTTTTTGGAGGATCCTGTTTACTGTACATGTTTGAACGTGTAAGCATCCCGCTTAAAGAAATGTGGAAATGGTCTCATCCTGATTTTGAGAAAACCATGTAAACTGGGTGATTCCAAATGAAAGCAGGATAATGTGCCATGTTTTTACTGTCTGCTCTTTCAGCCGATTTCACTGTTGTCAGGCTATTAAATAGGCGTTATCAGTCGCTATAAGCCCCATTGATGTGGGTCAATAGGGGCCTACTGCACCCACTAGTAGGTTTTATCGTCTATCATGGTAGATCACCGAAATAAGCAACCTCTAGCGACCATAGTTATTGTGACAGGAGCAGAAGCGGAAGTCAGGTGCTGTAGTATGGACAGTGACAGTAACCCAAAATACAAGTGTTTTTTTTGTTGCCTAAACCTAAAGAAGTTGTAGTTTTGTTGCCTAAACCTAATGAAGCCTTTTTGTTTGTGTTTAAAACATGACGTTTCATTCAGTTTTACAACATGTTAGAACATGATGCTTGTTGAAAGTTTCACTTTTACTTTTACAACATAGTAGGCCCTGTTGACCCACATTTATGGGGCTTGTAGCGACTGATAATGCTTATTTAATGGCCTGATAACAGTCTAATCAGGTGGCTCTTTGCTCAGGAAGGTAATTAGTATGAGAGTTTTAGAGTAACAACCGATACATTGATGATGAAATGATGTGTTGTTTTATCTCGTCCATGTATATGGTTTGCTTATATTGTGTTTACATAAGACACTTAAAGGTGGAGTCAGCATTTCTGGACCCAAACAAATACCCCCTCCAGATTTACTACTGCTACTGCTTTGCGCGTGTGTAAGATAGGGCCCCGATGTGTTGACCAATCAAATATGTCCAAGCACACAAACCAGGAGGAATACATTGTAGAATTGAGCTAAACTACTTTCACTTACAAGTATCGAGGTGGAGGAGAAAAAATGACTGCCGCTGGATAACTTATAGAGTTGTAAAATCCTACAATCTGTACAACTCTCAAAAAATCAAAGTGGTTCATAATTCATCATCTAGTTGTACCTTGTGGTACCGCTATAACCCCAGAGTTGTTTTGCTTTAACGCTGTTGTCTGAAGGCCCCATTAAGCCATAAATATAATGAACACTACTTTGACTGGGCACCCTTTCATTCAAACATTCGGACATCAGATGCACTGGTGTTACATCTGATACATTGTGTGGAATTCATGTGAAATTTAAATCATGAAATGTGACGTTGTAGTGACACAAAGAGCCATTTCATGAACAAGTCTCCTCTCCAAACATCAAAAAGGCTATGACAACTGGCATTCAGTTGAATGCCATGTCTAATAAAAGTCATGCTTTTTAATTTGTGCTAAACAGAGTTAATTATGTTTGAAGATGATATCAGTGACAAGTTAGCCAATGTCCCCAGTGTAATAAAAAGTAAAGGTCAGACTGAGTGGGTAGGTAGTTCGCCCACATCAGAATAGCTCACATTCTCCCTCATGCTAAGTAGTTGCCTCTTGACTTGGTGCTGGCGTGGAACTTTGCACTATTGCAGTCTGGTAAAGCAGTCACAGCCAGGATCTCCCAGAAACCACAGGGTATATTTGTGTCAAGGCATGGGGCAGGTGAGCACTTAGCAGTGGGCTAGCCACAAGTCAAGCAGCGGGAAACCACTGGCTGGAAAACAGTCCTAACAAAAAAAAAAAACATCTCATCTGAGAAGTATGCATGTTAACATTGAGCATATTAGCGTGC
This sequence comes from Sebastiscus tertius, assembly GCA_916701665.1. Lineage (NCBI taxonomy): Eukaryota > Metazoa > Chordata > Actinopteri > Perciformes > Sebastidae > Sebastiscus > Sebastiscus tertius. The sequence continues at coordinate 11,119 of CAKAOH010035838.1, forward strand.
TGATGTTAGCATTGACAACAGTGTTCTTAAAGTGGCAGTAGGCAGCATATTTTTGGCATTACTGGGTAAAAAATTCCATAATAACCTTTCAGCATATTGTAATTCAAGTCTTCTGAGAGAAAACTAGACTTCTGCACCTCCTCATGGCTCTGTTTTCAGACTTTAGAATATCTAGCCCGTGACGGGAGACCTTGGCCAATCACAGGTCATTTCAGAGAGAGCATTCCTATTGGCTGTGCTGCGGCTGGTGGGCGGTGCTTGGTATTTCCTCAAGAGATCTCAACATGCATCGTTTGGTCGGAGTTCGTGAGTGACTGACAGCCGGCTCTCATAGACGGCAGCTGGATGGCAGACTCCAGATCAGCTCTGATTGGTTGTTTCCCTTCGGTCTATGAAATCATGAAATATTGCAGATGCCATTAGGAGCACCGGAGGACACAGAGACACATGATTTTTTTTTCAGATGACCTGTCTCATGCACTCCTGTCAGGACATAGTGACTGTTTTATAAAAATGACTTTTTAAAATCAGATTTACTCCAGTTCTACCTACTGCTGCTTTAAGTTCAGCCTCACAGAACTGCAGAACTAGCACGGTTGTAGTTTATTTGTATCCTCCAAAGATAAGTCAGTTAAAGGACAAGTTCAGATCTATCTTAGTGCAATCCTCACATGCCATATAAGAGTACTTTCAAGCTATCACAAGACAAGATCAGAACATGCCACTGGCCTAGAACCATATTATTTTTACATCTGAATCAAGCATACGGTGGACACGATGTGACCAAAGGCTTCTGAATCCAGTTTGAATTGAGATGAAAACCTACAGAAAGCCTTTGTCCGGGCTCTGCGGTGCGTGGGGAGGGGGCCTGGTGAGTGAGCGTGTGTTGATGCTATCGGGAGTATTCAAATGAGTCTAATATAATAAAGAATAATTGTGTTGTTGCATTCCGTGCATGCTCGTGTTAACAGCATTAAACAAGGGCCCATTTCCTGCAGACAAAAAGACCATGTCAGACGTCTCTGGCTTGTAGGACAGCGTTCACATGCAGTTAGCTACTGACACACTCCAGACGCTGTCTTGTTATGCAACTGATGTCAGTCCCCCAGGTCTGAATATGTTAAAGCAGTGGGCAGGATTGGAGCGAATATGATTAAAAAAAGTTATTTTTTATAAAACGGTCACCATATCCTGGCAGAAGTGCATGAGACAGGCAATCTGAAAAAAATAATGTGCCTCTATGTCCTCCGGTGTTCCTAATAGAGTGGTGCAGGAATGACGTATTACTGTAGGCCAACAAGAAGTTAACATCGCCCTGGGTTCCCTTGACAAAAATCAATGGGATTTTTCTATTGGGTTTTGGATTACAGCAAATAAACTCTGTGGCAAACACACGTTTTGTTCAGCAAGATAATCTCCACAAATGAAAACCACTTTTATGATTTTTGAAGTATGAATGCAATCGGCAGAAGCTAACGTTAGGCTATAAACAAACTATATCACGGTTGCATGAGCGTGAGTGTACAAAACAAGGCTGTAAAGGCGAAAGACTCGGCGTGATGACATGAGATGTTTACGGACGTATTTTTATATCGTAGAACAAAACGTTAAAAACTCTTCAGCTTCTGTTAACCACAGCTCTTATTTCAGGCATCTAACTAAAATCCCATTCAAAACACCCACTGACTTACAAACGAGGGAACAGGAAGTGCTAAATTGCTGACTCATTTCCGGGCTTAGGACTCATTCCTGTAGCACTCTATGGCATCTGCAAGATTTCACAGACCGGAGGAAAACAACCAATCAGAGCCGAGCTGGAGCCTTGCCGTCTCTGAGCAGCTGTCAATCACTTGCGAACTCCGATCAAACGGTCAAACTAGGCAGCTCTGATCAAATATGAATCAATATTTTGTTACTGTAATGCCTATTTCTCTCCTCAAATGTTCTCAGAAACATCTTGTAATGTACTGTTTAGCTGTAAAATGAGAAAGTTTGTGACTCAGCAGCCATGTTGAGATCAGTTGAAGAAATACCAGAGACAGCCCACCAGCCGGAGAAAACTTTCTCATTTCACAGCTAAACAGTACACTACAAGATGTTTCTGAAAACATTGAAATAGGAATGAGAGTAACAGAAGATTCATTCATATTTGATCAGCGCTGCCTAGTTTGACCGTTTGATCAGAGTTCAAGAGTGCCTGACAGCTGCGTCCGTTGAATGAACTGCCAATTGGAACACTCTCTCTCTCTCTGAAATGACCTGTGATTGGCCAAAGTCTCCCTTCACGTGCTAGACTTTCTAAAGCCTGAAAAGTGTCAAGAGTTATGAGGAGGTGCAGAAATCTAGTTTTCTCTCACACGAAGTACAATATGCTGAAAGGTTATTATGGAATTTTTGCCCAATGATGCCAAAAGCATTCCGCCTACTGCCGCTTTAATGACTCTCGTTATGGCGTGACCGGTGTAGAGCCTTAAATAAATGATGAATTGAGTCATTATTTGGGTAAACAACGTGCAGTAAAATCTCTGCGATGTCTATAAATCTCAAACTGAGTAGGGAAAATCAAACAGCGCAGTGATAAACTGTGGCAGAGAAAAAGCACATTCCAGCTTTACTCAAAGCAGTGAAGCGATTGCCACGCAGGTAAGCTTGTTTCCAGCGTGGAAAAGAGCGTGGGGCAGTCCGTCGAAACTTTCCCCGGCCCTCTTTCGCTGGCATACTATATAAACACACGGCTGCCCTGAGTGCTTTTATGTTTATCCAGCTCCTTGCATCTGGCACATCCCAGCAGAACTATTCAGTGTGCAAATTCAATTTGCGAGCCGTAACCAGTAACAGAAGGCTTTTTCTGCCGCCGTGATGGTGGAGTGTGCCAGAGTGCGGGTCCGTATGGACTTATTGGGATGTTATCAAAGCACAGAAGAATGATGGGAGGGCTCTAGTCCAAGTGTTCATGCCCTATCACTTTGTGTTTATCTGCTTCCTTATTGATATATAACTGTTTTGATGCATCTACTGTAGGTATACTGAATTATCATCCACTAGAATCTCAATGTCCACACTCATTTTTTTTCTATAACCTCTCTACAGCTTTTTTTTTTTTTTTTCTTCTGTCTCTGTGAAAGTTATGGCCTCTGTTTTCCTCCAGGGAAAGTTATGGAACATCTCAGATTTATTGAGCCGCTTGGACTACAGGACATGTACACGACTGACCGGCCATCTCCGAACACTGTTCCCTGTCTCAGCATCGCTGATTTATGTTTCATGGCATCAGAAACACGAAGGAATGGCAGGACATGACATACAGTTTTAAACTAGAGTGAAGTAACTGGCATCGTATGAAACTAGAAAACCTAAGGAACCCATTGGTACCAACCATGTCATACTAGCTTGTCACCAAGGAGGTTAAATAACGCTCCAAACTTACACAAAATTGTGGCGAGGCAAAACTAGCATGGCCATTTTCAAAGGAATCCCTTGACCTCTGACCTCAAGATATGTGAATGAAAATGGGTTCTTCTTTGCCATGTTATGATTTGAGCACATTTGTTATGCTAAATGCAGTACCTGTGAGGGTTTCTGGACTATATTTGTCATTGTTTTGTGTTGTTAATTCATTTCCAGTAATGAATATATACATACATTTGTATAAAGCAGCATATTTGCCCTCTCCTATGTCGATAAGAGTATTAAACACTTGACAAATCTCCCTTTAAGGTACATTTTGAACAGATACAAAATATGTGATTAATTTGCGATTAATTGCGATTAACTATGGACAATCATGAGATTAATCACAATTAAATATTTTAATCGATTGACAGTGCGTACTGATAATTTTGGGGGATTGGCTTTGGAGGAAGGCCTGAAGCAACGGACTGTCAGTGTTGCAGACTTTGTGACTTTCTCTCTAGTTTTAGGGACATTTGGTGCTAGTGCTGCTACCTACTTTCATTGGAAAAGAGTTGACAACACTGGCCTCATTCTTTCGGCTCGTTCTTTCCCTTTTTTTAAATTTAGAGTACTCTTGCTAGTTTCTCAACATCGCCCACCGTGCCTTTAAGTGCTTTGAGCGTACTGTCTTCTTGTATATAGTGCAATTTATTAGAGCAGAAGCAATTAGCCCATTAATCAATTATCTATCAATCGACTGACAAATATTTAATAGCCAATTATTTTGATGATCATTTCAGTAATTTATCGAGTAAAAACAACAAACATTGTTGGTAAACAAAACAAGATATTTGAAGACGTCACCTTGTGTGATGCAAATTTCTGAAATTTTATAGTCTCATTGATTAAAATAAAAGTATGCAGGTGTATGCTCCGTCCATGTGTGCTCCTGTGTGTGTACTGTACTGTAAATTAAAGCGTCATGGAACAAGTATGTGTACCGTATAAAGATTAAGATCGACGTCACTGCAGTAGCAAATAACCAAACGGAGATAAATCTGTGTAGATCTAATAAATATGAAGATAAAAACATATTAAAGAACACACACTGTATGTTATGCTGCTTATGTATGAATAACTGGAGCCCCAGGGAGGATTCTGACAGCCGCTGCATGTCCCTGCCATGTTTCCTCTCCACGGCCGGGACTCAAGAGTGGCCTTCTGCCGACCGGAGCGCCTGTTCATTCTCACCCCGTCTTTGTTGGACAGGACTGACGGCGTGGAGAGGGGAGAAGCTACGGCTTGTTTCTTTTGTTCCAAAGTTACTGCGGAGGTCACGTTCCCTTCCCAGGCTCTTTCAGCTAAAAGCCGGTATTTACCAGCACGCTAATTTACACATTTAGCATGGCTCTCACTGTCTGGCACCAGGCCAAGTGGTGGAGGACGAGGGAGGAGGAGGTGGAGGAGAAAGAGGAGGAGGAGGAGGAGGAGGAGGAGGAGGGGGCGAGAGAAGAAGGCCGTTTTGAAGAATCAGTGTTGAGGGAAGGGTGGAAGGTGGGGGGTGGGGAAGCGTACGCCCTTTGACATCCATACTTAAAGTCCCTTGTTTATTTTTTGCTTTTGATGGGAAGCAACCTAATTTAAGTTTTCACTACCAATCCCATTTCAATTTAGTCCGTACTGAAGCAACTCTTGGACATTTCGGGCAGAGTGCTTGCTTGCCGTGTTACCGGAAGACAGATGACAAGATCAATATCTATTTCATCTTTCTATGTACTGTACAGAGAAATGTCTCAGAGGTGTTTTCTTTAGCTTAAAGTGGAGGGTAAGCAGAATGTTTTTGGCATCATTTGGCAAAAAATCCATAATAACCTTTCAACATATTGTAATTCAAGTGCTCTGAGAGAAAAACTAGACTTCTGCACCTCCTCATGGCTCAAAAAAATCTAGCCCGTGATGGGAGACTTTGACCAATCACAGGTAATTTCAGAGAGAGAGCGTTCCTATTGGCTGTTCATTCAGGAGGCAGCTGTCAATCATTCGTGAACTCCGGTCAAACTAGGCAACGCTGATCAAATACAAATTAATATTCTGTTACTGTAATGCCTATTTCTCTCTTCAAATGTTTTCAGAAACATCTTGTAGTGTACTGTTTAGCTGTGAAATGAACACGTTTGCTCCGGCTGGTGGGCGGGGCTTGGTATTTCCTCAACTGATCTTAACATGGCAGTCAGGTCACAAACTTTCTCATTTTACAGCTAAACAGTACATTACAAGATGTTTCTGAAAACATTTTATGCAAGAAATAGGCATTACAGTAACAGAATATTGATTCATATTTGATCAGCGCTGCCTAGTTTGACCGTTTGATTGTAGTTTGTGAGTGATTGACAGCTGCTCAGAGACGTCAGTCTCCAGCTCGGCTCTGATTGGTTGTTTTCCTCCGGCCTGTGAAATCTTGCAGATGCCATTAGGAACACCAGAGGCACATACATTTTCAGAATACATTTTTTTCAGTCTCATGCACTACTGTCAGGATATAGTGACCGTTTTATATAAATAACTTTATTTAATCAGATTTGCTCCAATCTCGCCTACTGCTGCTTTAATGCTCAAAAACAAGAAGCAGGGGAAAACTTCAGCCTCTGTCAAGAGTGAATAATAGTCTTTCAGCATCTCCCCCATTTGGTATCTTAGTGACACTGTTAAAGATGAAAACATTTTTCCACATGATGTCATTGGACATCTGCTCCCTCGCAGGAGATGTTAGGAACCAGTGTAAAGACATGCGCGCATGATACGTCAGACAGGAGAGGCTTCAACGGAAAAGGGTTGCAGGAATGACTATGAGCCAAAATAATTGGGGTGTATCAGGGGAAATAGTTAGAGATCCCCTTCAGATATGTTTCAAGGCATACATCATAACAATATTGGAATAAGTATTTGTGTCTGATAGTTTTTTAACATAAAAAACATGAAAACATACTTCACATGCATCATTCTGCACAGTGAAGGTCAAACAACACAACAGTTACAATAAGCAAAACACAGTTTTGAGCAGAGGGAGACTTTAAAGTTTATTCTACCCTTAAGCCACAAGACTGACTGCCAGGTCAGAAACTAGTCCCAAAAATGATTGAAAATGATGCTGTAGGCCTTCCACTGGATCTTTAAATACACAGAAAAATAACCACATAATGTGATGTCATGGTTATTACAGTTATTTTGGTAACTGTGCACACTAATATTAAACATGGCAGAGTGCAGGATTTGCCACAGTCTTAACCATATTATGTCACCGTACTGTGCTCTTGAGGACAAGCTAATGAAATGGGATGTAGTTGACAAAAACAATCTCTCCACCAGGTCCATTTAGTAGCTTTCAATCCTATCACTTAATCTTCATCAGCAGATGGAGCTGCCCAGAAATGTGTGTAATGTTGAAATCATCACTTTTCAGAGCACTGAAGGAGATTGTCCCCCAAAGAAACATTATTCCATAGGTTGTTTGTACAAGCAGCTTATTACAACCCATATTTGTGTTTATTGTTAGACTTCTAGAGGCCGTAGTAATTATGACGAGAGCAAAGGAGGAAATCAGGTGACATAGTAAAGACGTAGGATGGATGATGGGCCAAAAGGACTCTAACCCAGGGACCACTGCTCGTGTCCCATGTCAAACTAAAAGTCAATGTTGAGTTATTTTAATTCATGTACGTATGTTAACTTACACAACGTACTTAACATATGCCACATAAGTAACATACTTAACTCACATCACGTATGTAACGTTTTTAACTTACGTCACGTACTTAACTTACGACACATACTTAACTCACATCACATACTTAACTTACTTAACTTACATCACGTAGGTAACGTACTGAACTTACGTCACATCCTTAACTTATGTCACATGTGACGTACTTAACATGTCACATACTTAACGTACATCACATACGGAACGTACTTAACTTACATCACATACGGAACGTACTTAACTTATATCACATACGTAACATACTTAACTTACATCATGTACGTAATGTAGGTTAACTTACATAGATAACTTAAAGTTACGTAACAAGCATGCTTATTTTAACCCTCACCATGCTCTTTTCCCAAACCTAACCAAGTAGTTTTGTTGCCTAAACCTAACCAAACTACGACCGTTTCACAACATTAACCACATGTTTAAAACTGTGAATGTTACTTTTAGGTATAAGGACATGTTGTTCCCTGCCACCAGTAGGGGCACTAAATAGAAAATGCTCCTGTGGGTCGTATTAGAGGGTCGTAACAAATGACCTGTGTGGTCGTATGGGGTTCGAGGACTTGTTGAAGATGGAAGATCAGTTACTAAATGGACCTTGTAGTGACATTTTTTTGTCAATTACTCAAAGAGACATTGGGTTCAGTACAGTCTGTGATACTCTTACCATGTATATTTTGTGAAAGCTTGAACTGTGATAGCTGCTGTCTATCTAGGCTATATTGACTTTGTATGAGGAGTGCCTCAGTCTCGGAAGGCAGGTGGTTGTTGTCAGGAGGGAAATTGGACAAGCTGAGGCGAGCCTGCGCTAAGAGTCAACCACGACAAGATGAGCTATTAACTTATAACTCTGGCAAAAAGCCCCCGAGGAGGGAAGGATATTTATGTTAACATGCAAGGATCTTACAGGCAACTAACTCACACCTACACACTTTGCTGTATGTAATGACAGATGGATGGGCGGGTTTGGGGTTTCACATTTAATCCCGCCAAAGTCTCGCCTCGTCTTTCTCCTCCTCCTCTGCCTCCTTTATCTATTTCTCTTTCAACTCCCCTTTTTTTTCATTGCACAAAATTGTTTTCCTCATGCATGCATCAACAGTTGAATATGGGAAATGTCAGAATAGAGATTATGTAAGAAGTAATTGTGAGGTTCACTCAACACGTGCATTCGAAATCTACTGACAGATATATCGATACATTCTCAGACCTGCATAACCAGACTCCTGCAAGCATTAATCACTGCTGCACAAACACTACTATAATAAATATTAATAATACATCTCGGGAGGCAAAATCAACACTGCCATTAGCGAGTCATAAACAAGCTGGGAAAAACTATCAAGGCCATTACAGTCTTCTTTTGATGTAGAACTAACCAGCAGAGCAACCATGCCAGTACTGTATGTACATCCATCCAAAATATAGAAAGCTAGTGAACATGAAGTGCAAAAAAAGTACCCGAAATACTACATTTTACATTACTTCTTAAAAGTAAGAAGAGACGTATTAATGCTTTAAGGGCCAGACAAACATCTCCTCATCTTTTAGCACACCAGTCCTCAAGTCTCAGCTGCGTGGAAAGATTCAGGAACCTGGCACTGAAGTTGCCTGTCTTTCTGTTCAAGACCAAGCCCCCTTCCCCATCAATCAGCCATGAAAAGCAAACAACAACATGAGGCCGTTCTGGCAAAACCAAAGAACCAGGTCTGCTTTCTATAAACATTCCTCAGAGAGACATGAAGGCTTGATAAGAAGGGGGAAAAAAAAGGAAAACAACCTCTTTACCCTCCCAGTCGACGATTGGCACACACACACGGGGCACATACTTCACATAGTGTTCACATGGATGCTCAGTCACATGGAATCATACAGCACTTTCAATCATGTTTTTAATAGATTTAGCTGACTGACAATCAAAAGGTAACTGATGGCACGATTTTTATCCACCACCTGAGCATGAAATTTAAAGGGGATATACAGTATCATGCTCATCTTCAGGTTCATACCTGTAGTTTGAGTTTCTACTAGAACATGATTACATGGTTTAATGTTCAAAAAACACATTATTTTTCCCATTTTGTCTGTCTGAATATACCTGTATTCACCCTCTGTCTGAAAATGCTCCATTTTAACGCCTGTGTCTTTAAGAAAAAGCCCCAGGCTGCTCTGATTGGCTTGCGAGAAAAATATGATGCACCTTTGCAAAGGTAGTTCTCAAGCTGTGGGCGGTATATTCTAATGAGCCTGAATGTGACATAGGAAGGGGAGCCGAATCTGAATGGCTTGTTGAATCACGTTTTCTGATCTAAGCAGCTAACAAAAAACTGACTGGGTTGTCTTATTTCACAGTTTGTGGGTTGGTAGGCACTCCAGATACTAAAATGTATGTGCACAAGTACTGAAAAAGTGAGTTTTTCATGATATGTCCTAGGGCTGTCAGCGCGTTAACGCAAATTTGTTTTAATGCCACTAATTTCTTTAACGCATTAACGGAACTTGCAATTTTTAGGTTGTATTGGGTTTAGTTTTAAAGCTAGAGTGAAGATACTGGCATCATCTGAAACTAAAAACCTAAGGAATCTATTGGTACCAACCATGTCATACTAGCTTGTTGCTCCAAACTTACGCTAAATTTTGGTGAGGAAAAACTGGCATGGCCATTTTCAAAGGGGTTCCTTGACCTCTGACCTCAAGATATGTGAATGTAAATGGGTTCCATGGGTACCCACGAGTCTCCCCTTTACAGACATGCCCACTTTATGATCATCACATGCAGTTTGGGGCAAGTCATAGTCAAGTCAGCACACTGACACACTGACAGCTGTTGTTGCCTGTTGGACTGCAGTTTGCCATGTTATGATTTGAGCATATTTTTTATGCTAAATGCAGTACCTGTGAGGGTTTCTGAACAATATTTGTCATTGTTTTGTGTTGTTAATTGATTTCCAATAATAAATATATACATACCTTTGCATAAAGCAAGTATATTTGTCCACTCCCATGTTGGCAAGAGTATTAAATTATTGACAAATCTTCCTTTAAGGTACATTTTGAACAGATAAAAAATTTGCAATTTATCGTGATTAACTATGGACAATCATGCGATTAATTGCGATTAAATATTTTAATCAATTGACAGTATGTCCCCTTTAAATTCTTCATAATCTGAAAGCTGTCATTTTATTGGGCAACATGGTAATCATGAAGATTTACTGTCCAAAGTTCATGCAGGCGTATAACATTTTTCCAGTGAAAAAAGGTCCATTTTATTTCATAACATTTCCAGTAAAAAACATTATGCCCATCCTCATCTGAAGGACTGGATTTACTGGAAGCAACACAGGGATAAGGAGTTTAGGGGGATTCAGAGAGTTAAGAAATGGTTATTACATCAAAGTAATACAAATTTATCATATTCATTAAAGAAAAAACATTGAAACCAGTTAGTTTAGAAAACCTTACAAAATAAACAGGGGGGCAAAAGCGGCCCCACCCACTCGTTTCCCTCCCGGTGGCGGTAACACTGCTTTCCAATAACTTCTAATGCAAGTTGATGCCTCGAGAGCACAGCCAGGAGCTGCTTCTCCAAATCTGCCGTAAATCTTAAAAGAAGCTGTATGCAGTGATGTAATATGTGACCACAGAGGTTCAAAGCAATGGCATCTTGTCAAAGTGCATTAGAATCACGTCAAAGTATTAAAGTCAGCAACTAAATCCAGAGTTAGGATAGAAACCCACTAGTGGGGTGATGGAGGGGAATTCTTAAAATGTGACATCATGAAACCTTGCCTTTCTTGTGCTTTCTGAACAAACACACTGAAAGATGTCATTCTCCCTCTCCGCCAATGTACAACATCCTATAGCCCATCTGCATCTGAGGGCATCGGGGCAACAAAAGACAAATAAATGTATAGATCTGCAAATTCAAAACTCTCCGCATGGCCTTAACATCACAAAACTTCAGCTGAGTTTCATTGGAGGAGCCACATTCAATAAATATTGTGTTGCTTTTAAGCCAAAATAGGTCTGTGTTAGGGAATTAGGGTTAGGGTTTGCAAGATGGAGCCTTGCGAGGGTCAAATAAGGCCGTCTACCTCTACAACAAAATCATACTATGTCTATACAGCTACAATATGTGATGAGAAGACAGTGTATAGCCATTGGTTCGAGTAGTTTTGCAACTGATAGGGCAGCCATCTTGGCGTTGTCATGGCAATTGGGGAACAATATCATTTGGTGGTCAAAAATGGAAAGCTGCTTGTCAAACTATAAAGCCATGTCAAAGACTGGGAACGTTTGTTTCCCCATTCTTTCTTGTTCCTTGACTATGAAAATGCAAACGCTGTGTAAGAAAGGGCCATTATACCAGGCTTTAAGCTTGATTGCACGGAGTCATTTAAAAGATTAGCCGTCATTAAATGTTTCACTATAATGTTCCTCTTTTTAGGGGTATTATGAGAAGTTCCTCTATTTAAGGGGTATTAGACTGTGAAGGTCTGCAGAAAGCTTTGGTCTGAGCGTGCTGGCACCAGTTGTCACTGAAGGACAAATGGGGAGAAACAATGATTGTGGGCAAGTGGTTTCATTTAGAGTTGAGCTTTTCTTGAAAGGAAACCAACAAAGTCACTTTCTACCCATTCTTGTCTGAAACACCGACCTGATTCAATGCACAAGTTTGGTGAAAACACCAGTTTGAGTTGTAGCACAAAATAAAACCAAACAATGAAACTGAAAACATTTCTTCCGTTCCATGTGAATGAACGAGGCATGACTTGGTCCAAGTTGGTGGTCTTTGTCGCGTCTTAACCGTACTGAGCTGTTACAGCCTCAAAGCAGTAAATTCTAAAGGGGACCACTGTTCATTTTAACTGCAACCGGATATGTTCCTTCATACACTCTTTAAACGCCTTCCTCTGGGCCTATGACAGCAGTTTCTCACATGTGCCAGACGAGCTGCTAAGTAACGACCATAAGTGAAACATATGACGCCCTTGGAAAACGTGAAGCTTTTACTGTGCCTTCATTGGATACTATTAATCATACTAAAAGCCCAACGGTAAGGCATGATGCTTTGGCACAGCTATAGATTATTTATGTTGCTAATGTATTGCAGGTTCACAGTTTGTGCCAGAATTTAGTCCAGAGGACAAATACATTGCTTTGGACACATTACAGTTCTACAGAGCATTTTGTGAGGATGAAAGAAATTCAAAAAATAGAACATAATTAGTATTACATTAAGCGGGATATGTATCAAGCCATGTATTGATTCACCATATGCTGTATATGCAAACTTTGTACTTGAGCATAGCTTTGAGTAAATGGTAAAACTTGTCACTTGCTCATATTTCAATGTGACTTTATGCCCTTGAATCAAGGGCCAATGCCAAGTTTTCTATATATCTAGTAGGGGTAGGGGGGGCGGGGTTGGGGGGGGCGGAATCGATTCACCCATGTATCACGTTTTTTTTTACAATTTTGAAATCAATTTTTTTTAATGCCAGAATCTATATATTTGCTTCATTTGAGTCCATGTGGAGGTAGTAGGAAGTTATCGCTTTTATTGTTGCAGTCTGAATGATGTGACGTCATATCCGTTCCGTATCCGTCAACCAAAACAAACTAGCCAGCCACCACGAGCCGAAACAAAAAAGTGAAAAACAGCGAAGGTTCTGCTTGGATACGACCTGCACCCACACATGTTAAATCAAAAGTGGTAAACACCAAGTATGGAAACAATTTAGGTTTCACTCATTGCAGGAAAAGCAGAGCTAGATATCACGGCTAAAGCTGCATGCTAACTCTGTCATGGACAGGAAACATTATCGTATTGCGGTAACGTTCGGTCATGTCAGCCGTCACTCTCATCTCCATGGTCAAATTTGCCAACGCTACAACTGTAGAGCACCCATATACTGACATTTATGTTAAATGCATTCAAACGGCCCCGATGGAGCTGACCATGGATGTATAAATAGAACGGTGCTGATGGGAGACGGACTTGGCGAAGTTAGCGGAAGTCTTCAAGTGTGACTACGTCAGATCTTAACAAAGGGAACTAGAAGTGCACTCGGAGAGCGCAGACCTCCGTTAAGGCAGGTTTTATGTACGTCGCTATTCTTTATATTTTTGGGTTGCTGGAAAAAAAATTAATAAATAATTCCTGACAATGACTGACATATTTGACTTCAGGATATCTCTGACTACATACATGCTGAAAGTAGTAAAGTAAAAAGTAAAAGTCCCTAGAAGTGTATGATTCAACTTGTTCCCATGGTCTAGTGTTAAAAAAGTTAGCAAAAATCGCAATATCAAATCGCAATACTTGTAGAATCGCAAAACTCTGTTTTAGATGCATCGGGTGAAGAGGAAAGGAGAGGAACAATGGAACAGGGGGAAAGACTGGTACAGCAAATTAAAACTAGAATTATCGCCTCGCGGTTCCGCCAGCGGGTCAAGTTACAGTTTACGTCCATGTCCGTGTAAAATGTCATCACTTCATCATTTCATCCTGTTAGACATTTGTGTGAAATTGTCATAATTAGCATGAATTCTTGAGTTATGGCCAAAAACATGTTTTGTGAGGTCACAGTGACCTTGACCTTTGACCACCAAAATCTAATCAGTTCATCCTTAAGTCCAAGTGGACGTTGGTGCCACATTTGAAGGAATTCTCTCTAGGTGTTCCTGAGATATTCACATGAATGGGACATACGGACAGACGTACAGATGGACATACGGACAATCCAAAGACATAATGACTTCAGCTACATCTTTCGCCAGCACGGAAGGTATAAAAACAAACTAAAATGCTCTCTTTTACAATACATAGTAATGTAAGAGGTTGAGCTGTGTCTGCAAGGACTGACACACACACACACACACACACACACACACACACACACACACACACACACACACACACACACACACACACACACACACACACACACACACACACACACACACACACACACACCAAGTAAGGATTACGTCAGCAGAGAAGCATGAGAATTCATGCTGGTGGTTTTATATGGTCCATGGACCACTGCCTTATCCCTAATCCCAGAAACTCACATACACACACGGACATAGTCACCCAACACACACCTTCCCAAACTGCCCAACCCTTCCTATATGCCCGTCCTGGCTGCATGTGCGGTTTATGTGTGTCTGTGGTTAGGCATCTATCATGAGCTGCCTAAAGGAGGGACGGGGGGTTGACTGGAGCACTGTTTCCCTGGCAGATGGTAATGATGAAAAATGTCCTCTCTGAAATCCAGTCCGGCATGGGCTCCCTGCCAGTGGATGTATACGCCATTCCCACACAACCAGGAGTCATGGGTAATGCCGCTGTCCGGGCAGGACAGTGCTGTGTTACATTGAAATGTTTGACAAGGAATGCTTAACAGGAATGTGTGGGTCACACATCATGTGACAAGTGACAACAAATCTGATGTCAAATATTGCACAACACAGCATATAAAGGTGCTCTAATCAATACTTTTATACCAACAATGGATCAAATGCAGCGTTGTGTCATGAAGAAAATGTTACGTTTCTGCAAACCACGGATATGTTGAGTGTGGACATTTTTGCATTCAGTCAGAGCAAGTGATGTAGTATATCGTGCAACCGTTATTGAAAGTTACGTGGTATAATAACGAGAATACAGTAACCAAGAAAGTCCACAAAGGTCAAACAAACACATGACTTTCACCCAGGAGACCACTGTTCATATCCCGTGTGAAAGCTAAAGTAAACGTTGAGTTTACTCTTTTACCGTTGTTTCACGCACCAATGATTCACGTACCATAGTTTTGTTTATGTAACATTATGTAAGACAGTCTGCTAAGGGCGTTACATTGTTGCGTTATTATTTCAACAAAAAACATGACGCATTTTCTAACCTTAGCATAGTTTTGTTGCCTAAACCTAACCAATCGTTTCACAACGTTAACCACATGTCAATGTGCGTTTCTGCAAGCCAGATACACCCTCGAAAATGAGATGACTCATCTCAATGGGTCCTGATATAATAAACTTCATTCATATGAAACATATTTATGAAGCGTTTTTTGGGATTCAGGATCGTCAACATTAAACGGATCCCATGGTTTGAAGAAACGCCATCATTTTCTCTGCCGACTGAGTTGTCCAATGACTATGTCAAATGTGACTCGTCGTGACGACAACACAGCTCCCCTCAGCTCTATCGAGTGTTTCAGCTTCTTTAAGCCGAAGTCACAGCCAAAAAAATGTCCTCAATGAGCAACTTAAATCCAAAAATCTAAAAGTTGTGTTTAATCCAATTACCACAAATCAAATCCAGTATAGGAGTACTGGGCTTCTGGTTCTCTGCGCATATAATGAAGCTGCCATGTAGAATATAGACTGCTGTGCACACTGTACTTGATGGGAACCTGGAAGCTGCAGGGTACTGTACAATGCACAGAGAGCCAGAGATGTATATAGCCAGGACTGCCTCACCGGCCTGGTGCAAGACCGTTCTACAGTATAACTAGAACATCCCAGGGATGACACCAGCAACAACCAACAGGACCTGCATCTGGCTGCCATTGCAGTTCTATTATATAAGAGTACATTAATGCATTTATTAGAAAAAAATTTGAATGACTAAACACATTTTAAGTCTTATCTTACATAGTATAATGGTTGTGCTGGCAGCACTTCATCCTCCTAAACAAATAAGAATCCATTAAGAAGCCATGCACCACCACAGACAGGGTTGACAGGGAAAATCACAGTTGTCAGCGTACAGTGCTACCTTGCAAATCTATGCATCTCACACTATGCCCTTATTCTCTTTCTCCAAAATTTGAAGCAAATCGGAGGCAATTGTGACTCACTCTACGTGCCAAAAATTCCCAAAGTGCTGTCGTTTTTTCTCACGCCTGGGGCGATGTTTTCTGTGCAACAACTTTTGTGAAACTGCGGCTGACTTCATGGCTGCAGACACACCGACATGGAAATCAGTGGAAGAGAGCTTACACACACACACACTCTCTCTCTCTCTCTCTCTCTCTCTCTCGTGAAAAACATAATGCATATTTCATAGATGAAACACTTTCTACCACAAATGTGTGTTCTTTTTCAAACTGTGCTTTCACAATTGGGTCAGAAAGGGTTGAATACAGACACGCACGCACATACAGTACACACTAAAGTACCATCAATAGGTGCCGAGAAGAGAAGAGAAGAGGCATTCAGTACAGTACGCCACCGCTGTCGTTCCAGCCATGACCATGGGCCACCAACCGCAAAACATGGTAAGCCAAGGAGACCACACACAGACACTCCAGCCCTCCAGAAAACAAGCAGTGCTTTACATTACATCCACACATACATACAACGTCTACAGTGATACAACAAACACAAATTCCAAGCTCTTACATGCTCACATTCCTGTCATCCATACCAGTTACACATACTAGAAGCAGCGCTGTGCACAGACACACGTCATGATTACTTTTTCAGACACATATATCCATACAAACTGTACATCTACTGCATGAATGCATGTGCAAAAAACACATTAAAACCTACTAGTACCGCAGCAATGCCAGGTTGCATACATGCCAAAAAAAAAAAAACATACATCTGAGAGCACTTAAAGCTTTCTCTTTCTCCCTACCGAATAAAGCAAATCCATAATGCGGAGGGGTTTGCTGTGAAACAGAGCACAGCACAGCCAACACTTGGGACAGCCAGGCGCTCCAACAGACAACCAGACATCAGCAGCTCTTTTTCCCCCCCTCTTACAACCACACTCCTTACCTGAAACACTGCGGTGGCCATCCTCTCTCAGTGTGTGTGTGTGTGTGTGTCGTTCTCTCTTTCACTCTTTGGTTCTCTCTGTGTTTTTAGTGCTGCATGGTCCTTTCCCCCTCCTCTCCTCTCTCTGTGCAGCAGAGAGGTTTTTCTCTGCGCTCTCCGTCCAGATGGCTAAAGCTAAATCCACTCACTGTTACCTTGGTGCAGCACAGAGCTGAGAGAGAGAGATAGAGAGAGTTGGTGTGTGTGTGTGTGTGTGTGTGTGTGTGTGTGTGTGTGTGTGTGTGTGTGTGTTTCTCAGGCTCCAGGCTAATAGGTCTGGCTAGTCTCTCCCTCTCTCACTCCTCCTCCAAGAAAACGAGCATAAAAATGTCTAAAGAGTCTTTATGTGAGCGCGAGAAGTGCAGCCAAAGGCAGATCTCAACATCCCACAACTGGAAACGGCGCAGTGCAGCACTCGGCGCTGAATAAGCAGGCAAAGTCTGGCTACGGGCTAGAGCTATTTCCCCCTCTCTCTTTCTCTGCCTGAGGTTTTCTCCTCCTCCCTCTCGTTCAGTCTATTTCTCACCCTCCTCCCGAAACGGGGAGACACACGAGTAACGAGAAAGGAGAAAAAATATTGAACCGAATTTCCCAGGGAGATCAGGGGGGGAAACGGGACGTGAGCTCGGAGGAGAAACAAAAGCACAGCTCTTTTCTTTCTCTGTCTCTCACAGTATTTCTCTCTCTTTCACACACACTCCTTCCTCACAAGCTCATTCTTCATTCGCTCCTTGTTATCAGCTTCTCAAGTTACAGGTTAAATATGAGTTGCCCCCCCGCTCCACCCGTCTCTTTTCCTCTCTGACTTTCCCTCTCTCTCACACACACACACACACACACACTAGAATACTCACACACTCGCTCTACAGCTGCAAACTAGAGAGAAAGTAATGTACCATGAATGAATCCATTGACTTCACGGCGACTCCAGAGTCAGACAGCGTCAACAGCAGCGTGGAGATACATACTTATCAGTCACCAGCTCAGCATGTCTTTCTACTCACAACACCAATAAATCACGTCGATTCCAAGAGTTCAAACTCTCCCTCGATATGCTGATATAATGAGATATGAAAGTGAACTTTAAAACCTGAAAACACAACAACATTGTAGAGTACAGTACAGTAAGCCAGTTGAAGACAACTGCTGATCACTATTGATTCATTCATTCCTATGGATACGGAAAAAAATCATATATGTATTAATTATATTACCTGGAATGTATTGTCTTTAAATTAGGGCTGTCAATCGATTAAAATATTTAATCGCAATTAATCGCATGATTGTCCCTAGTTAATTGTGATTGATCGTAAATTAATCGCACATTTTATATCTGTTCAAAATCTACCTTAAATTGAGATTTATCAAGTATTTAATACTCTTATCAACATGGGAGTGGGCAAATATGCTGCTTTATGTAAATTTATGTATATATTTATTATTGGAAATCAATTAACAACACAAAACAATGACAGATATTGTCCAGAAACCCTCACAGATACTGCATTTAGCATAAAAAAATATGCTCATAACACATGGCAAACTGCAGCCCAACAGGCAACAACAGCTGTCAGTGTGTCAGTGTGCTGACTTGACTATGACTTGCCCAAAACTAAATGTGATTATCATAAAGTGGGCATGTCTGTAAAGGGGAGACTCGTGGGTACCCATAGAACACATTTTCATTCACATACCTTGAGGTCAGAGGTCAAGGGACCGATTGGAAAATGGCAATGACAGTTTTTCCTCGCCAAAATTTAGCGACAAGCTAGTATGGCATGGTTGGTACCAATGGATTCCTTAGGCCTTCTAGATGAATGCCAGTATCTTCACTCTAGCTTTAAAACTGAGCCCGCTACGACCTCTGAAAGATCGATGGCATTAATGCGTTAAAGAAATTATTATCGCGTTAACTTTGACAGCCCTAATTTATTTGTTACATTTTGTTTTACAAAGTTAAGAAAGCGATGTTTAAGTCACTTCCACACAGTGAGGCTTTACGCTTATTAATTAAACTCTGGTATCGGATCGGTGCTCGGTATCGGCCGATACCCAAAGCCCAGGTATCGGGACTAAAAAAAGTCGGATCGGTTCATCCCTACTCTGGTTTGCCAGATGTGTCGCCGACCTGTCATGCATTGCAAAGTATACAGCATGTTTGTCCCATAATACTTACTGGAAAAGATGCTGATCAGAGCGCTGAGACTCAATCAAATCAGTAAAATTGTGAGCCAAAACAATGAGCTGAAAGATGCTAAATAAAAAAGCCCAGTAGAGCAGAGCAGAACTGCTGAGTCAGGTCATGATTCTCTGTGGATTCCTCACTAAAAGCGACTTCTTTCACATTGTAGTTAGTGATTTAATCCACTTGCTTTAATCTCACCTGGAATTCATGATGATAGTCGGGTAGCCTTAAAGTGCAGTCAGTGTCCTGGCATTTTAATTGTGGTTTCCTCAGCCTCACCAGCTATTATCCAGTAGCAGACAAAGGGACATTACTGAAGAATGTTTGGTGCAAATTTGTAGCATCATTAAGTACTACGCCTCAACATGGAAAGAACGGCCACCTTCTTTGATGTTGCTCAGAAGTAATTACACGGAAGCTACTTCTAAAAGTAACACCTTTAGCTGAAGTCGTGTTCACCAGATGTCGGCCCAGTGAGCGTCATTTAATTCACCATTAATGACAAGGGCCAGGAAGGAAGCGAGGGCTGCCACGGAGGAGACATATGGTTTATGGTAACAAAACAACATGCTTGTTTATGTGAGAAGCACACCTTTAATGTAGAGACCAGGCTGAACAGTGGGACGTGGGAATTCCCCCCTTGTTTTTTTTGGTGTCTGTGTTTGTCCATGTGGGTATGAGTTACTGTACTTTGTGTCGCAACACTCACTGCAATGCAATTACCAACAGTGACATCTCTGTGTGTTAGGGATTGTAAAGCATGGGAAAGTTCTGTCTGTATTTGAGGCTAATATGTTTTTCTTAGTCTGGTCTATTTCCCCGTGTCCTGGCTTTTATTACCTTCGTGATCCTGTGACTGCTGTCCGTTGGCCAAGGGTTCTTAGTACAGTATTAGCTTGAGGAAGACATTATCTCAAGTAAGTTAGACCACTAAATCATTGACAGATCCCACGACATCAGCATGAGTCCTTCCTGTATGCGTGAGTGGACAAACGCTCAACCCACAATTTGACTTTTCAAACGTGAAAAACATGGTGGCTCTTCCAGGAATGTTGAGTGATAAGCAAACCAGAGCAGATCAAGAGATAAATAGTCCTACGCAGATTTTGAGCAACCCATTCTCACTCCCCAATTCGTCAAAAAACGCTGTTTGGTCAGTGCCCCTCAGCATCGGAAACCGACACATGGAGGCACCATTTAGCAACAGTATGTGAGGAACCGGCTTTCAACAAACTCCAATGTAAACCCAGCCATGGCGTTATTCAACGGTTGGAGCAAGTGCCGTAGTATTAATAGCGTGACAATCCGCTAAGGGCGGGCAAAGATGGGTCAAACAAACACAAGACTTTCAACCAAGGAGGCCAGTGTTCGTGAAAGGACACTATGCATGTAACAAGCGTATATTGACAGGCCGTTCCCGGTCTATCAAAAAGTAACGCAAGAGGGGTACCCCTTGCATCCGAATCTGATGCCAGGGGGCACTGACCAAGCAGCGGTATTTGACGAGTTGGGAGAGAGAATGTGTTAGAATGAGAGAAAAAGAAAGAGACAAGGACAGGAAGATAAAACAAATACAGTGGTCTTGAGAAAAAAAGTAGTTAATGAAAGATAAACAGAGAATAAGACAGAAAGAAAGGGAGGGCGTATAGAGAAAGAGGGCTGTCTGGGTGAGGTCCAGTTTCACGAGTCTGACTCAGGCTTTCCCAGGCAACAGCAGAGCCGAGCAGATCACTGTCCCCCAGCGCCCAGTGGAACGTTTCACCAACGCCCATGCAGCGTACGGACCAGATTTAACATGGATTTTTCTCCTGGATGGTCATGATTAGGCAGCAGGAGCTCAGACACATTGGAAGCAGGCATGGGATGGAAAAAGTTGTCACTTTGAATCAAAAGATGGGCTGGAGAACTTGAACAAGAAAAAAAAAAAAAAAAAAAAGGTCTCAGAGCTCCTTCAGCATGTAACGAAGAGGTGTCCTCCACTGAGGCATTTCACCCACAGCTGCTGTAGTGGTCAGGGAAGATTAGCGATACCGGAAGAGAGAACGCATGCTCAGCAACAAAAATAAAAAGGTTGAAAAACAAGTTTTGTAGGGCAATTAAATCTCATGTAATTTAAGCAATGGCATGCTCTAAGAAGTCATTTCCCTCACTTCTTCCTTCAATCGCTGTCTCCTGCATGCACTTGGCCCATTGTTGACATTCTTTCCAGCAACTCTTGATTACTCCATCATGTTAAAGGCTGGGCGTTCCTGTTTGTTTTCTCTGCTGTATCTATGCACATGTCGCTACCATGCAGTTACTAAATACATGGCCAGGAGCCACTGCTGCTTGTGTAAGCCATTCACTCACGCACTGGAACAAGGATGAAGCTCACAGACCAGTGAGCCTGTTTTGCCTCTCGCAGCCACAATCATTCCCATTGAGATTGAGCAACAACAGCAACAGCATCGTTTGTTGACGAGGTTAAAGCTGCAGGATTTTTGGTCAAATATGGATTAAATGAGTATGTGTAATGTGGAATATGTCCAGCACAACAAACACATAGAGAATTGTCACCAGACTCTGCCTGTAGACTTGACACTTCCTCTCAAGTCTACGGAGCACTTTAGCGTTGTTCTGCTCAGTGTTTTGGTTTTACACGGCCTGCGACTTTACTGTTACGGTTCAGTCATGTCGACCCGGTGGCCTGAAACATGACTCCGATCTATGTCTGCTGAATGTTTAAATAAGCAACATGTTAGCTAACATGTTAGCCGTAACAACTCTATAAGGTGATAATATGTCAATGTTGAGTTTACAGCTGGTTTTTGCTGCCCCCAAGTGGCCAAAGAAAATCAAGTAGTGCAACCCTCATCCTACCAACCTATTTAACGCACAAGGACTACTACCGACTGGGGACCCCAAGAATAAACTACTGCAAGAAACAACCATCATAGCAAAATGTGCTAAAATTGAGTGCTTTTGACTGGGGTCCCCCAGGACCCCAATACATTGGTATTTTAAAAAAAGCACTATTCATATTAGAAACAGAAAACAATGATATGAAGTCAAGTAACAAATTGATTGACAAAGTCATAAAAATTGGAATGATAGCATAAAGCATTTGACAAAAAGTATACCTCTGGGGTCTGCAGGTTCACTAGTTTGTAGGAATACGTTAAAGTCTTACTGTCCTCCCAAGGCTGCATTACCCTCAACTAGGGCTGTCAAAGTTAACACAATAATAACACGTTAACGCAAATTTGTTTTAACGCCACTAATTTCTTTAAAGCATTAACATTAGCTTGCTATTTTTAGGTTGTAGCGGGCTCAGTTTTAGAGCTAGAGCGAAGACACTGACATCCTATTAATCTGGAAAACCCAAGGAATCCATTGGTATCAACCATGTCATACTAGCTTGTTGCAAAGGAGGCTAAATAACGCTCCAAATTTACGCAAAATTTTGGCGAGGAAAAACTGGCATGGCCATTTTCAAAGGGGTTCCTTGACCTCTGACCTCAAGATATGTGAATGAAAATGGGTTCTATGGGTACCCACGAGTCTCCCCTTTACAGAAATACCCACTTTATGATAATCACATGCAGTTTGGGGCAAGTCATAGTCTAGTCAGCACACTGACACACTGACAGCTGTTGTTGCCTGTTGGGCTGCAGTTTGCCATGTTATGATTTGAGCATATTTTTTATGCTAAATGCAGTACCTGTGAGGGTTTCTGGACTATATTAGTCATTGTTTCGTGTTGTTAATTGATTTCCAATAATAAATAAATACATATGTTTGCATAGAGCAGCATATTTGTCTACTCCCATGTTGATAAGAGTATTACATACTTGACAAATCTCCTTTAAGGTACATTTTGAACAGATAAAAATATGTGTGATTAATTTCGATTAATCATGATGAACTATGGACAATCATGCAATTAATCGTGATTAAATATCTTAATCGAATACAGCCCTCCCTTGAACATTACAATATTTCTCTAAATATGACGCCTTTGCCTGCACATGCTTAGACTCAGTGAAGCATTGTCATCCTCATGATATGGAACTAATCGGAAATCCTGATGAAACTACAATCAGAAACACAATTTCTCAAATTAGAGGCCGTATGATTCATCCCGTGCTGGTGTTGTTGTTGTGTTCCTGCAAATGCTTGCTGTCATAAGGAGGAGGGCAGAACAGCGAGCATGTGTTCTGTCCTGTGACTGCTAATTCAATTCAATTAGCCTCAGAGCTGTTGGCTGGCTCTGTATTTGAGCAGACTATGAGCTGCTTACTTGAGAATACAGTACAAACAGACACTATGGCAAAGACCCAAGGGAATGTTTTTATTATGACGCCACCCCATCCATTTCATGTTTGCCCTCACTCGTTCCTAGCCCTCAGTCTCACGGCAATATGAGTTCACCCTCCCCATCGCTCCCCCCTCTCACTGAAACTCCCATGTCCCACTATCTGCAGAGCCGCCACCGCATGGAAAAGGAAGGAAGTTGTTAATGTTCTTACTAGGATTCAATACCACGCTGACATCTTTGAAACTTCACTTGGGGTTATGTAACGCCTCCTGCACACACAGTACAGTCAGAGAACAATGTGTTGAGTCTTTCTAGAGTTTATCTCACTCTGGTGTGAATTATCTATCAGGAAGTTAGCTCTGTGATTACATTTAAGTCCCAGAATGGCTTAAAAACTACACCATCAGCATTAGCATGAAATCAATATCAGCCTGTGATTGCCAATGCATTGTGACCTTGTATCAACGGTAAGCACCGAGAGGTTTGGGCACTGAAGTACAGTTGCCTTTTTATTAAGCAGTAGGGATGCACCGATCCAACTTTTTCAGGCCAGATATAGATAGCGATACCTGGGCTTTGGTTATCGGCCGATGCAGAGTACCGATCCGATACCAGTGTTTAGTTAATAAGCTGACTCAGTGACTGGGATCATTCTGTTATGTGTAAGGAAACACCAGGCTTGACTTAAACATTGCTTTGCTATAACTTTATAAAACAAAATGTTACAAATAAATACATAGCCTAGATATACATTATAACAGGAATTACAATTCAAGTGTAAACCTTTTTAATGCCGCAACAAAACAGTCAAAATTTAAACAGGAATACAATTCCAGCATGTAATATATACTGTATAGTTTATACATAAAATAGATCAGTCCCATTGTCACCAATATCAGTAATATTAGTACAATTTCTATGATCTTTCTGAGGAGTGAAAAGTAGGTGTGGGAAAATAAATCGATTCACCAATGTATCGCAATTTTTTTTTCACAATTTTGAAATTCAGTTTTGAATTTGAAGCTCTTCATTTGAGTCTATGCAGAAAGTAGAAGGTAAAATTCACAGCTATTATTGTTGTAGTCTGAGTAACGTGACATCATATCCGCTTCAATAACCAAAACAAGGTCGCTGTGAGCCGAAGCGAGAAAGCAGCAAACGGCGGAGCAGAAAGCTCCAACTCCAATTCGCTCAGTTTGTGAATGTTGTGCTGCCATTCATTTACTTTTGGGGCTTCGCTGCGGGCGCCATGTTTCAACCAGTCCCCAGTCTGGGCCTTGTTCCAACCGGAGGCCTCCCCCTCCCCTGAGAGGCGTGCTTCGCGGCCTGTTCCGAAGGTTGAAGCCTCCCGAACGGACACGTACACAGATAGCTGCGGACACCACAAACGCATTCTGTTTTTACTGTCCGCTCTGAGAACGTGCTCCACACGCTCGCAGCATGTGGTTTATTATTCTAAATTAATTTTTTTTTAAGTGCCCTGAACTGATAAGATAGACACATTTATTGACCTCAGCGGGGAAATTTGGTTGTCACAACAGCAGAAAGAGATAAATAAATACTACTGCCATTATAAGCAAAAAGACTGAACTCCCTTATGCATGTGCCAAAGCTACAGTACTAAGTCACACAGTGACAGCTTTCAAAGCTTCCAGTTAATGCCTTGTGATAATCAGCCTTGTAGCAATGTGTGCTATCTAAATGAAGTCATTGGAACAGAGGGCGAGGTGAATCATGGCAAATGATCTTGACAGCTGCTGCTGAAGAAAGAGGTTACGCAAGACAGAGGACAAAAAGGACTTTCATTTTTGTCCAATTCTGCACATTGACTCTTCAAAACTTCCTAAAGTTAACCAAAGTTTAAAGTAAATGGTATTAGTGCTGAAATGATTAGTTGAGTAATTCATCAACAGAAAATCATTCAACATCAATTTAGATGACCAATTCATTGTTTGAGTCATCTATCAAGCGAAAAGAGTCTACAGCCATGCTAGCATCGCTGCACTTAGGCACATTGCTAAATGCTAGTGCTAGCAGGCTTATAATGACAATGCAAACATGCTGAATTTAAGCAGGGATAGTGTTTACCAAGTTCCATCTTACTTAAATGTTAACGTGCTAATTTGCACTAAAAAAAGGATAGCTGAGGCTGATGGAAATGTTTCTTGCTTAGCAGGTATTTGGCCATAAACAAAAAAAATAAAGCATTGGGCAAATTCAAAATTTCACCTGATGATGATGCTTGGTGGAAAGTGAAAGGATCTCCAACATTATTACAATTCCTCCCGAGAGGAACATGAATGTTTGTACCAAATTTCATGGCAATCCATCCAATAGTTGTTGAGACATTTCACTCAAAACCACAAATTGTTAACTCATGGTGGCGCTAAAACAAAAATCAGAGGATCACCAAAGTCATTAGAATGAATCTTCTGGGGATCATAAATGTCAGTCAAAATTTCCATGGCAATCCATCCAATAATTGCCAAGATATTTAGCCTGCAACCAAAGTGGTGGACCAAGAGACTGACCTTGCCACCCCCAAAAACCACACTATAAACATTCTCTGGGTCCAGCTTCTTAAATCTGAGGATATCCTTTCTGTTTTAGATCATTGTAAGTTGATGAACTTTAGGTTTTTGGGCTGGGCTTAAACTCCCTGCCTTGCAGTTGGAAGCATGGTCTCTATTTAAAGACCGACTCCAACTGGCTTAGTGCATGAAGCTCCTGGTGACCAGACAGCTACTGTAACCTTCCACAGTAATAAATCTAAGCAGTGTTCAGCAGGTGAGGGGAAGGCCAGCTGCAAACCTGATGTTCTCTCTCAGAAACGCACCTCACATGCATGGATGCAGATGCTTGGATGTGTCAAAGACATGGAGGCAATAAATACTGAATGAGAGATAGATGGATGGCCTTATTCTCAGCTGCACTGAGGACTTTCAATCTCCGGACTATCGCCCAGAAATGTAAAAAATGTTGGGTAACAGTTGCCACCGACAAGCACACAATGGTATGTAGCTTTCCAGAATAACAGAAACTTCCTGGAATGGAGAAAGTTTAGGTAATAGATCACGAATGTGCAGGTGTATCAACAACTAGAGACCACAAATTATTGATTTGATTGATAATCCTTTTTAAAAAATTATCTACTGTATGAATTCCTTATTAAAGTCTATTCTCATTTGTCTTCTAAAATATTTCAATAGCACTCATTTGGCAAGCATGAAAACATTCAGAGCGACCTAAGACTGTTACCACATTCAACAATACAAAGAAGAGATTTGCAGCTTTTCTCTTGGCAAACGCGATAAGCGAAATGAGGACATATCCATCAGTAAGCTGCAAGCCTCACATCACTAACTGAAACATGTTGTGCTCAACGAAAGGAACTGAAGAGGTCACAAATAACAATTCTGAAATAACAAAAACACACAGTGGTTGGCAGCGAGCACAAACGAACACGTGACTTTTCTCCAAACACGCATTCGGAGAATTTCAGGAGCTGAGAAAAATGAAAACAAATGCTTCATCATTTTGGAGCAGGAGAATGAAAAACTAGTGGAGGCAGAGTGTGTCCATGTTCTTTCCACTTTGCTTTCTCAAACCTCCTTCCTCATTAACGGTGGAACATGGTAGTTTCCTTCTCAAAACACACTTGACAGGCAACGAAGGATCAGTGAAATCTAATAGGTTGTACTCAGCACCTCAGCTTATTCCTGACTCTAAGTGCTTCCAACCCAGTGGAGTCCTACCGGTGCATCAGACATATAATGTAGTGCATGTGTTGGCTGAAGTAACAATAAATTGCAGTACGGACATGCCAAAAAAGTACCAATAAATTAATAATTAATGTAGAAATTAGGGCTGTCACAGTTAAAGTGATAATAACACGATAATAACGCAATAATAATACTTTAACGCCACTAAATTCTCAAGTGCATTAACCCAACTTGCGATTTTTAGGTTGTAGCAGGCTCAGTTTTAAAGCTATAATGAAGATACTGGCATCATATGAAACTAGAAAACCTAAGGAATCCATCGGTACCAACCATATCATACTAGATCACATTGAGCAAAACATTAGCCCAGATGGAATCCTAATCAAAGTCAGGACTAGATTTTCTTTTTTTTATCTATTTGACCTTTATTTCATTGTTATTTAGAATGTAGTTGTTATTGATAATAATTTAGTTTGACGTAAAGGTGCTATGTTTTTGAAAAGTTGAGTTTGATTCAATTATGCTAAAAAAAATGGCTGAGATATTGTAGTTAGGTTTTTCTAAACTCTCAAATATCAAATATCTGTATCGACATAAACTGTTCAGTATTCTGGCTCTACCATCCACATTTGTAAATATGATGAAATGTGTGCAATTCTATGCTTTAAATCACTATAAAAATAACATAATAAGGATGGACTCAGCCTGTAAATAAAGGGAGTGAAAACTGAGCAAAAAGAGCCTGGGGTTGAAATGGATAAGGGTGAGTGTTGCTGCCATAAACAACACAGACCACAGACCACAACTGAGGATTATTTTTTACAGCGTGTTTATACTGAATGTCAGACTGAATGGGAAAATTGTTTTAACTCCAGAAAACAGGAAGAGAATGTCGATTTGTGAAAGATTAGAATGTAAGGTTCACTGTTCATTGTATAAATATAAAATGCAGACTGAAATAATCCTTCTATAGTTATGACTGCATTGTGGACAAACAAATATAGGATAGTGAACAATTATCAGCCCTACTGATGTTGTCTTGTTGCAACCATGGCTTCTACTATGGCTGCTATTACACTGTATGTTGTAGACTGAAGTTAGTAGGGGTGGATAAAAAAAACTTGATTCCCCTATGTGTCGCGATTATTTTTTTAAATCAAGTTTTTAATGCCAGAATCAATATATTTACTTAATTTGAGTCTATGCGGAGGTAGAAGGAAGTTACCGCTTTTATTGTTGTAGTCTGAGTAACGCAACGTCATATCCATTCCGTATCCGTCAACTAAAACAAACCACAGTTGGCTGCAACGAGGAAGTACAAAACAGCGGAGGATCTGCGTGGATACGACCTGCACCCTCACATTTTAAATCCAAAGTGGTAAACACTACACATCCAGTAAAGTATGGAAACACTTTGGGTTTCACACATTGCCAGGAAAAGCAGAGGTAGACATCATGGCTAAAGCTACATGCTAACTCTGTCACGGACAGGAAACGTTATCGTATTGTGGTAAAGTGCGGTCAAGCCAGCCGTCACTCTTATCTGAGTGGTCAAATTGGCCGATGCTACAACTGTAGAGCACCCATATACTGACATTTATGTTAAATGCATTCAAACGGCCCCGATGGAGCTGACCATGGATGTATAAAGAGAACGGAGCTAACGGGAGAGTTAGAGACCACCTTGGAGAAGTTAGCGGAAGTACACACGTGTGACTACGTCCAGTTTTCAAAATAAGATGCTAACAAAGGGGACTGTATATACAAAATACATATATGGAAATAAGATTGTTTGGATTCACCAGAAGTATAAAACATTACATGTCCCTTATAAATACCACTTATTTATGAGGGAAATATCTTTATTCATTGATTTTTGGGTTGCTGGAAAATTTGTTAAAAATAATGCCTGAATATGACTGATATATGTGACTTCAGGACATCTCTGACTACATACATGCTGAAAATCAAACATTTTTACTGTATTAATTTAGATATTCAAGTCCCTAGAAGTGTATGATTCAACTTTTTCCTACGGTCTAGTGTTAAAAAAGTGAATAAAAATTACAATAAATTGCAATATCGAATAGCAACACTTGTAAAATCGCAATATACATATCGAATTGGCGTGATACTATCGAATCGGGAGACAGGTGAATCGTCCCAGCCCTAGAAGTTAGCGTGAGCAGACTAAGAGCTCTTAAGTAGTCTATGGTTTTAACTTTCCTTAATGTTCTCACAGCAGCACAGTGGAAAAGTCCCACACATCCTGCCACTGTGTTTTCAAGAAAGAGGTCAAGTTGGGGCAAAGGAAGAAGCTATGTGAAAGAAATGACAGGTAGGGAATTCAGCACAAATGTACAAGGATTTGGGAAAATTGACCTTGAAATCCCTCCTGTCTCAACTTCCAGGGTGATGTAATACGTTCTCCCTGGCTCTCACCTGTCATCACCCAGGAGCGAATCTTACACACAAGATTTAAAATATTTTTCACATCCAGCTGAGAGCAAACACACCTCAGGGTGGGGACACACACACACCCGTGGTCACACACACAAACAAAGGTCTAGCCATTTGTTTGCAGTTGCCAGATTAAATATGGGCCACATATTAGTCTTATCTGGAGACAGAGATTTATAACTGTAGTGTGTACTTGGGATAACTGTCCCGGCTAAGAGTTATTATCAGGAGTTTAGATTCCTAACATGTAAGGTCATATATGACTGACGGTGTATAGAAAGCAGCTTTATCTGTTTTTTTCTAAAATAAATAATTCATAAAAATGTATCCAATTGGTCTTGCAGGCCCGACCGAGAGCCGATAGTGATCAAGCTTGACCCTGTCGTGGTCACTCCCTTGTTTTTCATCTCAGGCTTGTTAGCAAATTGCTTCCTGCCAAAGCTATGACATTTTCTGCTGAAATGTTTAGAAAAGGAAATGCTGCTGTGATTTTTGGAGATGGAAAGTTCCAGTCTTGTATATATAGACACTGGGAGTATGTTCTGAGCTCCTTTAACGTCTCCTCCCACAAATTTGACCCGTGACTTCCTGAAATTCAAATGTTATCAGCAAGTATGTAGCGTATCTTTCATACATCACTCTTCGTTCTGCAGTACAGCGACATAAAGAAATTGAGTGAGTTGTTGTGAACAAAGAGGAAAAAAGACATTTTCCACCCTATGTTTCGGTTAAATCCTCAATAAGACCTGTCCACACAGGACTCAAAACGGATCATTTTGTAATTACGTCCCTAGCTTTTAAGAAATAATCCATATGGACATGTTAATATTCAGAGTGATGGGGACGACGACTTTTGGGAAGCGATGCCACTTTTGAATTGTGAAAGTGTTATTTTTTGGACTACAAACAAATATGTCATTTATCCTCCATTTTTGTCTCATTTTGGGAAAATATGTTGGGGTTTTTTTTTCTAATTTTAGTGAACCCATTCATTACAGTGGCAGTAGACAGAATGTTTTTGGCATCATTGGGCAAAAAAAACATAACCATTCAGCATATTGTAATTCAAGTGTTCTCAGAGAACTTCTGCACCTCCTCATGGCTCTGTTTTCAGGCTTTAAAACATCTCGTATGACGGTAGACTTTGGCCAATCACAGGTCATTTCAGAGAGAGAGAGAGCATTCCTATTGGCTGTTCATTCAACGGAGGCAGCTGTCAATCACTCGCAAACTCTGATCAAACGGTCAAACTAGGCAGCGCTGATCAAATATGAATTAATATTCTGTTACTGTAAGAAAGTTTGCACAGTTTTGCACATTTTGAGCAGATAAAAAAATGTGTGATTAATCACAATTAATCATGGACAATTATGTGATTAATCGCGATTACATATTTGAATTGACTGACAGCCTTAGTATGTACACAAGCAATGAAAAAGTGTTTTTTTTTTTTCATGATATGTCCCCTTCACATCTACCAAATCTCCTGGCACTTCCGGTGGTAAAAGTTAAAATATTGCAATGCAAAGACAAATGATAAAGGTGGCATGGGCTGGGCTTATCATTTCCGCTAGAGGCCTGCCCTGCATGCCTGGCCAAAGTCCCCACCTCAAACTTAGCATGGCCCGTCTGCCCTGCACCCCTGGCATTTCCTGTGAGTAAAAGGGGGATTGGGCAAAGCTGGCAAGTAGCACCCATTTCAGTAATGGACACCAGATGAAGGGTGTGTACATACATAGGTGTGCATATGTACTGTATATGTGCGTGTGTGTGTGTTCACATGTGCAAATCCCCCTGTAAACCTCTCATGGCAGTTGCATTTTTACACACACAAAACGCACAACCTTCCCTCTTTAACAGCCCTGCAGGAACTTCAGCTTCAATCTGTTTTCCCTCCCATTTTCTCCTACATGCTCTTTGCCTTTCCAAAACAAGATGAATCAAGCGACGGCTCCATCCAGAGGTCTTTTATTTTTAGACGCAGGGGCGATCTCCAAGAAGCAAGAGTTTATCCAATATAAACACATTCTGGTACAAAGAGCACTTGTTTAGACATTCTTAAGATTTTTTTTTTGCAGAACATAAACTCCCCAAACTCCACCTACCCCTGCATCTGCATGTATGCACATAGCTACAGAAGAGCAGCTGACTCCACCTAAAACATAATATTTCCTCCCGATAAGCTCAGATGGATTTTAAAGGGCAAGTTCAGATTTTTTAGGAGCCTTTCTCGTGTTCTTTTCCATGCAGAAAGCAACGCACATCTGGTGCATAAAACCGTAAGGAAATCTGCAAAACGTGACTTTTTTTTTTTATCCTTTTTTGTGTCTTTGGGTGTGTAGTTTTTTTTGTTTTTTTTTAACTCTTACCTTGACTTCACATTTCTTGTGGCAGGCTATTCGGCACACTAGAGAAAGCAGGAAAAGAGAAAATGGAATTAACTTCACAGCTCATAAAAATCTCCCAAACATTGCGGATGAATTCAAACACTGCGGTCCAGCATGAATCATGACACTGAGTAGTTGTCGAGGAGGTACGAAAAAGCAAAAAGGTTCATTCAAATTCCGCAGAGTGTTTGTTCTGCGGTCAAAGTCAAATATCATCTGCTGTTAGCACGCTAATGCTGCCCAGTGTTAGCTTTGTGTTCTTTGCACACCGGCTCCCTATCAAAGGCTGAATTCATCATTCTGATACACTTTAAAGGATCTGACGTCTGGGTTGTTTGGTTAAATCAACTTTAAGATTGTGATCAGCAGAGTACATTTAACATTTAATAATAAAATCAATGATAACAGGTGTGTCTTTCTACTGAAACTGCTCTGATGAATGAAAAGCTTCGACATTTTTTACCCACCACACCGAAACAGAACTTTACGGACATGCTTATCGAGACAGCATAGAAAAAAACTCAACAGCACATCATACAGAAACCATTATTAGGGATGCACCGATCTGACTTTTTCAGTCCCGATAAAGATATCTGAGCTTTGGGTATCGGTCGATAATGAGTACCGATCCAATGCCAGTCTTTAATTAATAAGCTGTATGCCTCACTGCGTGGAAGTGACTGGGATTCTTTTATGTGTAAGGCAACATCAGGATTGACTTAACCATTGCTAAATACTATAAATACTGTACATAGTTATACATTTACTGAATTGTAATTTATTATTAAAATAATAAATCATAAAACATCTTCAAAATTAACAGTAATTACAATTCAAGTGTAAACCTTTTGCAGCAAAAAAATTGGTGAAAAAAACTTAATCAGGAATTGAAAATTCCGGTGTATAATGTATGCAGTATATAAACATAGAATTGAATTTAATAGATCGACCGCATTGTCACCGATATCCGATCCGGCTATTTGAGTCAGTATCGGCCCGATATCCGATCTGGTATCGGTATCGGTGCATCCCTAACCACATTGTTTTCCAGAAAAACAACTTTCAGTCCAGTGAATAATTAATATTTCTCCTCTCTCTTTCGCACATATACAATGGTGCACCTTCAACGTTTGGTTCCTACATTGTGACAAAGGTCTGTCACATGACATGCTGTTTTTTATTTCTCTACGGGTCGGCCGTTGGAAAACATTCTTTAACATTCATAAAAAATATGCTCAAATCATAACATGGCAAACTGCAGCCCAACAGGCAACAACAGCTGTCAGTGTGTCAGTGTGCTGACTTGACTATTACTTGCCCCAAACTGCATGTGATTATCATAAAGTGGGCATGTCTGTAAAGGGGAGACTCGTGGGTACCCATAGAACCCATTTTCATTCACATATCTTGAGGTCAGAGGTCAAGGGACCCCTTTGAAAATGGCATTATTTAACCTCCTTTGTGACAAGCTAGTATGACATGGTTGGTACCAATGGATTCCTAGTTTTCTGATACCAGTATCTTTACTCTGGCTTTAAAAACGCATTAACTTTGATAGCCCTAATTAATATAAAAAATATAGTTCACAGCCACTTTAAAACTAAGATGACATTTTAAGAAAAGTCTGAGTGTATTCACAGAAGGCCGTGTTATGTGTGAGACAAAGGAATTCATAAAAATCTAGCACACAATCAAACAAGATAAAAGACATTGTTCGACTATTAAATTTCAACACATTCTTTGCAGCTTCCCTTCTGCCCCCGAGCCCTCTCTCTGGACTCCCACTGGGTCTACAAATAAGGGTCAATGGGGGAGAGCACCTGGACCAGCGGCTCATAAATTGTTAGAGCCCCTCGAAGGACAGAGAGTCAAAACACAGCTCCGTGTGCCGAGGCGTAAGCTTTCCAAATAAAGGAGAAGACCGTATGCTTTTACTGGAACACCCAACACCTTATGTAATGAGTTATTCTTCCTGTCTCCAGCCGCATTTTTCAAAGCAACTGTAATATCTATTGTGATTAGCTGTTAAGTCATTGATATGAATTTGGGACGTGGCCAGTCCTCACATTGTGTGAGAGTGGAGGTCGTGTCCATGTTATACTGTGTTATGTCTTGCGTTTTCTGAACGCTATACTCCCTGTTATCTTTGTTACCTCAGATATAGGCTACAGTATGCTTCTTAAACACTTTGTTCTCTCTGATGTATGTCCCTTAATCCCACAACAGATTTGTCAAACAGCCGTTTGTTCTTATTAAATTTCCATCCTCTCAAGGCCCGATCATTTAGGCCCATGGAAAGCCACAATTACACACACATCCGCCCAGGGAAGATGTGTCCATGTGAGTTGGAAATGTTTCAAATTGAGCAGAAAATATTATACCTTATACTGGTGCTTTTATTAATGTGCTTCATATGGAGATGAGGAAACTGGAGAGAGAGCCCGAGCTGAACACCGATACACAGCTAGGGTCACTCCCACGCACAGTCAGTGCATCTGTTGCTAGCTGGTTGGTTCATGGGCTGTTTGGGGCGAATAAGCACAAACGGCCCAGTGGTCAAATTTGTGTGTTTTCAGTTCATGAAAGTTAATTGTAACATTTTGGTCGCCTAAAAATGTCTTATTCAGTGTTGGGTTGTACTTTGCTCCACTGTCTCAAGTCACTTCTAGTTCCTAAAAACCAAGATGGCGACGGCCAAAATGCAGGACTCTGCTTCAAAACGGCAGTCCATAAACCAATGGGTGACATCACGGTGACTACGTCCACCATTTATACAGTCTATGGCTGATATCTGAATTAATATTTTAACAGAATTAAAAAAAAAGAGATTTCAACACTTTACACGATTACTTTGACTGACTGCTTGGTTTCAATAAAACTTGCTTCAATAAAAGGATTGCAAAACTTGGACCAGAACTCAGACTAGCTTTAAGGTGAACCAGCTATCAACAGTGCTAACATCACAAATCCATAAACAAAGAATGTTTACAACCAATAGGAGTTTAATATGTTAACCTTATCATGTATTGAAGGCAAGAGTTGAGGCTTCCAGACATTTATAGGGGTGGCTAAATCATTATGAACACTGATCTGAGTTTGTCATAGTCTTGGTTTTTTATTGGTACTTCACTTTTTAAATGTTTTTTATGGTCTTCCCCTTTTAATTTATCTTTTTTTAGTACACGTCTTTGCAACTTTATAGCTTCTTATGAACCTTAAACTGGTTCGGGGTCAGAGGTTAAGTGTTCAGAGCAGCTTGGGGTTAACCAACAGCTACAGGGCCTTGAATCTTATCCATACATCCAGACATTTATTTAGCTTTTCTTTTTCCCACAGACCCACCGGAACCATTCATTCACTTTGAGGAGACTTGATTGACATGTCACTAGTAAAACTCAGGCGTACACCAAAACAATGCTCACTGTTAAATGTACATAAGATGAAACAATTGAATTAACTTCCATTCCAATAAACTGGTAGACGAGGAGTATAGACACACTGAAAGTAGGAAAAGTGAGAAGCTTCCTTTTTAGAGCTAAATGTGTAATTACATCATGGTGCAGTTAGTTTCTATTTAAGCACACGCAGGACTATATTTGCATCTGGGGGGTAACATTTGAAAGTCAGTTTGACTTCTTAATTATAGGCCTTCAAATGTGGGTGGCACATGAAGTCCTACCGGGATACACATTTCCAAGTCTTCCAGAAGCACTTGAGTTCCCAGGGTCAAAACAAATGGAGTTCTTCTATACAACATCACCCACATACAGTAGTATGTCACCGAGTACAGACTTTGACATAATGAATACACATTCGATTATACTTGGTTTGGAACAATACACTCTGAATGAGGTTAGAATTTATTTATTTTTTTCATTTTGCATTTTCACCTTTCATATTTTTTATGCTAAATGCAGTACCTGTGAGGGTTTCTGGTCAATATGTGTCATTATCTTGTATTGTTAGTTGATTTCCAATAATAAATATATACATACATTTGCATAAAGCAGCATATTTACCCACTCCCATGTTGATAAGAGTATGAAATACTTGACAAATCTCTATTTAAGGTACATTTTAAACAGATGTGATTAATTTGCGATTAATCACGATTAACTATTTTATATATATTTTTTTCTCGATTAACAGCCTTAGTTTTTAGAAACCTGTATTTTGGCCTGCATGTGAAGTCGTGATGGGGTTGTCCCATGTGCGGGAGCATTTTCCATCACATTTATGACTTTTTTTTGTACAATTAAGACATGAGGGTGAAAGCCCACTGAGGCCTGCATTCCATGGGAGTTACATAGATGTGACACACAAACATACTTGGCAATTTGCTTGATAAGCATAAAAGCAAAATGTGCCTGTCCATTGGGACAATGTCCAGCGCCGTTTCCCAGCACGTGCGTCCCCAGTAAACAACACTCCTCCTGGGCCACATGGGAAGAAGCAGGACTTCCATATTGGGTGTGAAAGCGCCGAGCCCAGAGAACTCGGGTTAGGCTTTACCTTGTTAGGAAGCTGGAGCTTTGGAGAATAAACAGAGCAGAAATGTTCCTGATGGAGGGAAGGAAGAAAGGGGGGGTGGAGGGGCGGGGAGTGCAGTGATGAGGAGGGACACAGAAGATGAGGAGAGAGAGGTAGAAGCCAGAAAGGAGAGAAAATGTTGGGAGGAAAAAAAATGGATGAATAACAGAGTGGGGGTGTAAACAACTGTTCGCATCAATCATTAAGCAAATGAGAGGACAGCAGGGACGGGAGTTGGTCAGAATGAGGAGATGATGAGGAGTGTGGAACACTAAGTTGCTATCTGACTCTGGGTCTGTGGTATGCTATAAAACATGCAGGCGGGAGGGTGGAGGGGGGGAATGATAGAGGTGGGTGGGTGTGTGTGTGTGTGTGTGTGTGTGTGTGTGTGTGTGTGTGTGTGTCTGGCTGATTTCCTTTCCCTGGTCCCTTGGAATGAGCGTATACTCCCACAGGGCTGGGCTGGACCCCCTTACAACACTGAACACAATCACAGGGCAGGGCTGGAGAATTTCCTCTTCCTCCTCCCCCCCTCC
Organism: Sebastiscus tertius; assembly: GCA_916701665.1. Lineage (NCBI taxonomy): Eukaryota > Metazoa > Chordata > Actinopteri > Perciformes > Sebastidae > Sebastiscus > Sebastiscus tertius. Next base: position 48,241 of record CAKAOH010035838.1, read on the forward strand.
TCACTCTCACTTTCTCCATCTCTCTCCTTTTCCTTTTTCTCTCTCCCTCTCATGCACAATCACAAACACGTGAGCACCAACACGTGTGCACACAGTGTACCAGCATACACACAGTACGTCACTCCTGTGTACAGACACATACAGTACTAACTCTCTGACGAATGACTCTTAAAAGGTTTTGTTTCTCCTACCTAATGTGTGAAGAAGAGGGATACATTTTTGGGTTCCAGATGGTGCTCATGATAAGCTAATACAACTACCAGCATTGGCCAAAATCAATTCTTCTTATTCAATTTTTATATTGTTTTTCCACAATCCTCATCCTGACATAGCTTACATCAGTTTGATGCTACTTCCCAAAAACTGATAGGTAGACTTACGTGGGTTTACTTCCTACTTAATTCATGCATTTAATGACAGTGCTATAATTAAAATCCATTTACAGATTGTAAACCTCAAAACCAAATTGCTCACAAAACACAAGCTAGTGTGTGTGTGTGTGTGTGTGTGTGTGTTTGAGTTTGAATGGTTCTTTGAATCTTTTGTAGCTACCTGAAAACATCTCAGAGCTTTTAAAGTGACGGTATACGTAGAATGTTTTTGGCATCAAACATCCCATAATAACCTTTCAGCATATTGTAATTCAAGTGTTCTGAGAGAAAAATATACTTCTGCACCTCCTCATGGCTCTGTTTTCAGGCTTTAAAACACATAGCCTGTGACGGGAGACTTTGGCCAATCACAGGTCATTTCAGAGAGAGAGAGCGTTCCTATTGGCTGTTCATTCAGCGGAGGCAGCTGTCTGTCACTCGCAAACTTCGATCAACCGGTCAAACTAGGCAGCGCTGACCAAATATGAATCAATATTCTGTTACTGTAATGCCTATTTCTCACGTAAAATGTAGGGCTGTCAATCGATTAAAATAGCTAATTGCGATTAATCGCAAATTAATCACACAGTTTTTATCTGTTCAAAATGTACACTTTGATGGCCAAGGACATTTTCTTGATTTTTAAATACTTTTTAAAATCACCTTTTATGGTTCTTGCATATCACATGATACCCATGTGTTTCATACCAAAATGTGCAAAACACTCTCAGCTCTCTGTTCATGTGGTTGTCATCTGTCCTAGAGCACTGTGTAAAACACATAATATTTCCAGTTTTTCCTCGACAAAATTTTAAGTTTGGAGCATTATTTATCTTCTTTTGCAACAGTTAGTTGCTAGTATGACATGGTTGGTACCAATGGATTCATTAGGTTTTCTAGTTTCATCTGATGCCAGTATCTTCACTCTAGCTTTAAAACTGAGCCTTCTGCAACCTAAAAATCACAAGTTGCGTTAATGCGTTAAAGAAATTAGTGGCGTTAAAACACATTATCACATTAACTTTGACAGCCCTAATACAAAATAAAAAGCTAACATTCATAGATGTCACTCATGTTTTTTTTTAATGGAATTAATACATTCATAGATTTCCCCACTAGGGTTCCCATCATGCTTTGACTGATGTAAACATCCTCATGCACTGCCTTTAAAACAGGCTCAACCAATAAGCCACTAGTCAGTTTTGCATCTGTCTGATAAAAGTGAAATAAAGTATGTATATATATGAATTTCTGTGGCAAGTAGGCAAAACAGTTGTCTGGAAGGTACAGTATGTACAGTATGTAGGCTATAGTGCTAGAGACGTTTTCAGGTCATGTAATATATCCTCTGAGACAGGCAGCCTTATTAGAGGTACTCAGCTGTTGCACAAACAGGACTGTAAACAGCTGATGACCTTACATGACTAAAGCTCTCTTTTAAACTGCTGAAAAATAAGTTTCATGTGCCTACACGCTCTCTCTAATGCTCTGTTGTGTCTCTCTGTGTGCTCACTGCAGTATTAATGTTAGTAATTATTGACACTCAGTCATCCCTATCCATCATTGGACTTACACAGGGGTGTCATCATTCAGCCCACACATTTTCCCAACTAAAGTCCCTGCCAGTGTTGGGTTTCTGTGGGTAAAGCCCCACCTTCATCCAGCTGCTAAGGCTTTCCTAACATGGGAGATTCCCCAACACATCGCAGGACAGCAGAATCGACCCTGAGTGAGAGTTCCCATGGAAGCATTCTGGGATCTCTGTCATGTGTTTGCTTCGACCTGACAAAACACAACTTCTGGTTGTTTACTTTCCCGTCTATTTATGGACTCACGGTGGGCATTAGTCTGACTTTGTTTGGTTGAAACAGCTGTTTCCTTTGATTCAAGCGGCAGCTCCCAAAAACACAGCAAATTAACGTGTAAATATAACAAGAAGAAGCCTGACAAATGTGGCTAACATGACATGCGCAAGTTCAGGTTTGAGGTTTGTGCTGTACACTGTAAGTCAGCAGCAGCAGATGTAGTTGCACAGATGGATGAAGTTATTCTATTAGAAACAGAGGAGTCTGCTGCCTCCCGGTGGCTGTTACAGAAGCTACAGGTGGTAGATGTGAGTTAGGAGCAGCTAGGATTATACTGTATAGTGCGAGATACAGTTGTGTGCATTCAGTCCTACTGGAGACCGCATCAAGTGCAGTGCTTACTTATTAGGCTATTAATTAAAGGGGACACATCATGCTCATCTCCAGGTTGCTTGTATTTGGGTTTTCTACTAGAACATGTTTACATGCTTTAATGTTAAAAAAAACATTATTTTTCAGGGATATAGCCTTTGTACTGTTAAAAAAAAAAAGAAAATAACATTCCAAACTTGCGCTAAATTTTGGCAAGGAAAAACTGTTATCGTGATTTTCAAAGGGGTCCCTTGACCCCTGACCTCAAGATATGTGAATGAAAATGGGTAAAGCTGTCACATTATTTTTTCTCATCCTGTCTCTTTAAGAAAAAGCCCAGTCTGCTGTGATTGGCTTACGAGGAAAATACGGAGCACCTTTGCAAAGGTAGTTCTCAAGCTGTGGGCGGTATATTGTAATGAGTCTGCATGTGACACAGGAAGGGGAGTCTGAATGGATTGTTGAATCACATGTTTTCTGATCTATAGACAGCCCACAAAAAACTAACTGAGTTGTCTTATTTCACAGTTTTAGGGTTGGTAGGAACTCCAGATACCCAAATGTATGTGTACAAACACTGAAAAAGTGACTTTTCCATGATTTGTCCCCTTTAAAATCAAATCAAATCAAATCAAACAACAATTGACTGATAAAAAAAAAACTGTCTCACTAAGATCTATTTAGTTGCTCTTCTGGAGCCCTCAATCATATCACATGGTCTTCATCAGCAGGCGGAGTTTGCCCACTTGTCATGGAATTGTGGATGTTGAATATGCTTGTAGATGATTAATAATTGCATGATTAACAACAGTAGATGTTCTAATCTTCATCTGCTGATGAAAATCATGTGATATGATCAAAAGCTCCAGAGCAGCCACTAAAAAGACCTTCTCAACTGATTTTTGCAAGGTTGGGGTTAGGGTTAGAGATTAAACTTTGAAACTCAAGAAATAACTTTATTTTAAAAGCTACATGCATGCACAGCATGGGAAAAGTCTGTAAATGAAAATATTGACAGGGATGAAGAGAATATTTGTATGGTTTAAAATAGAATTCTGAATTAGAAAACAATCACAGAGTTTATTTGTGATGAATCTAAATATTGATATTATTCTGATTGCTGTACAAATAAGCAGCGACAAATACAAACAAATAAAAACACAGAGGCACGGATATACACATGTTGAGCTGAACAATAGATTAAATTAAATTCAATAGCCCTTACAGTACACTAAATCATTGATTCTCAAAGTGGGGTCTGTGGCACTCTGTCAGGGGGTCAGCGAAATAATTTGCTATAAATATATAATTGTGCTGTATCATTAAAAAGTGCATATCTACAGATGGGGACCATTTGCATAGATTTATTAGGACGATGACAGTCTTGCTACTGTTCATTTTCTGAAAGCTTTTCAGATCAGTTACTACAAATGTCGGCTATAAACGCTGTCAAGTTGAGTCCAAATGCAATTTCAATAAAATCAACCTCTTTTTAAAAAGGTATATAAGTGGTATTAACATTCAATAACATTAAAAATGTCCCTGCTGTGGGACTAATAAAGGATTATCTCAGCTTATCTTAACATAATTCAAATTGAAATGTGTTACTGTTTATCACTATGAAACAGATCTGAAGTATTTAGGTTGAAAAGTTTTAGAATACAAATAGCTCCAATGGCATCTAAGAGTGCAAATGATAGTAAGCATTATGCTTAATCTGTGTTACGATTAAGAGAGGGTCCTCTTAATCATACATTTTCTCCCTTGTAAGGGGTCCCTGGCACCAAGAGAGTTTGAGAACCCCTGCTCTAAACTACAGTTCAGCTGCAATGTTTGAACTCATCCAACAGGTGGGGTCCTCACTGCACATTAACTGCTCTCGAGCTGCCAGTGTGTGGACTGTGTTAGATTTGTTGAAACTAACTAAAAGTCACACTGTGTGTGACATAGATGTGAGCATGTACAGTTTGTCAGACATGACAGGAGTGTAAAAGATCTCCTGCACGTACAAAGAAGAAGCTGAATTCTCAAAATCAGCACAAATGTCTCTCCAATTCACTCTGACAGCGTAGACTGAGCCTCTGTCCCCTGGCACTGCTCATGGAAAGTCATTGTCTGGTCAGTTTAGTAGATTAGGATAATGATATTAGACTGGGAGACAGTCACTATCCATCATCCACATCATCCACAAAAAAACAATGGTCATCTTCATCCATCTGCTTCACTTATTAGACTAATAACTTCTGCCAAAGCACCAAGAGAAACACAGCAGTAATCGTGATTAAGTTAATTGCTATGGGTCTATAT
>CAKAOH010035839.1:0-40791 GCA_916701665.1 Sebastiscus tertius
GTCCGGTGTTTGAATGAGCCGCTGTGACCTCCATCACATCGGTCCCATCAAAACCTACATCATCATTAGCATCAGGGTCGTCAACATCTTCAATCATTACCAGCTCTGTCACTCATCAATAATGTCACTTTCATTATCATCATCACCATCGTCGCGAGCTCTGAATGCCAATTTCCATTCGATATCCTTCACCTTACTTCTCCGAATCGCGCAGAGAGACATAAATCTTGCAGCTACAATCTACTCTCACTGTTTTACTATTCAAACAAGCGTGCCAGACATGCAGCGAAGGCCGTAGCAGCCCTGAACAAAACACTCCCTGGAGGACACAGTACTGATGGTTTTTCTACTGTGTAATGAATAAAAAAAACACAGAGTGCTACAGCTGTCCCCCAGGCCAGTAAAACCCTCCAAGAATCCCTACATGCTCCCCTCCCTCCCCACCGCTGCCATCTACGACTCGGGGAAAAAAAAAAAACCAAAAGATGTGAGAGTTAACGCATACATTTTCCAACTAACAACACCTGTCCAAGTCTGCAGCCATTACAATGCATCAACCAAATGAAATCCACAATAATTGGAAACATTGCCTTTGTTCTCTGAAGTGTAAAGGCGCCTGCCAAAGACAAGTCAACAAACAATATGCAAACACAAATATACAGTGCAGCCTCCTGACCCGCGGTAAACACATGAGCACATACTAATACACACACCGCAGATAGACAGACACACAGAAAATGAAAAGGACCCGTCTTCTGAGGTAATGAGGAATAGGTTGGACTGTATTTTTTGGGCCTTAAGCTCCAACTGCCGCCTGCTCTTTGATACCAAAATGTAATTACCTTTTGAAGCTCTGCCTCCTACTTTTTACCCAAGGATGTGAGAGAAACAGACTCAAATGTGTGTTTCATGTGTTCTCTTTCTGTACTGACACTCCAATTACCAAGAAACTTTGTATAAAAACCTCAAACACCTGAGCTCTAATTCCTCTCTTACAGAACCGACTTTCCTTCTCGCTGCTTTCCCTGCGAACACTTTGATATCTAACATCGCTCTTAAACTTAAGATGTGACTCAAACTCCATTAATGTGATAACACTTCGTTCCACTTTAGCTTCAGAAAAGTGCCACAGATTTCCTCTGTGTTTTTTTTTTTGTTCAGAGTTTGCAGCACAGCACTGTAGCTACAGAGGTAAAGTCACAAAGAAGTGTTCAACGCGTGTTGTTTGTTGTCTTTTAACATGCTAATGGCGTACTTCTGAAAGTTGTGGTGAAAAACAGTCAAACTTTTCTGAATAAATTGAACAGGTAACGACCCAGAGCTGCAATTGTCCTTTTGTCTCATCATTCTTCTCTGTTACTCGTGATATTACAAAGATTTTAACTGTAACGGCATGAGCAGTGCATGGTGGCTGCCTCACTGCATGTCTCACGCGTGTCTCACACGTGTGGTGTCCACACCGGCTGCGTTTCTGCTGCTGAGCTACTAGCCCTTTCTTCCTAAATTGAGTTTCCCTTTCATAATGGCCATTTCATTCCATTATGAATGTAATTTATATTTATTTTAGAAAGAATAAGGTTCAGAAATGTGTGCTCATTTGTAAACAATAGTACCAATCCACAATTAAAACCCTGTAATTTGTTCATTCATGGAGCTCTGCAAGTCACTGCATTTTCTACAACACTGTCCTGCAAATATTTCAGAATAAAAGCCTCGTGTTGACAAATGAAGGAATTCTGTCCACAGAAAAAACACTTGAGGGCTTTTATTTTGAAACGGAAGCAGCAAGTGTTGATTTAAAAATAAATCTTTACTTTTTTCATGTCTGTTTAATATTCTACAGATATCTAGACATTGAAACTGTAGTAATGTTTCCGCAAATGGTGTTAATATACAGTCAAAAGATCATTTTCACTGTGTGATATATTCTATAGATGTCTAGACATTGAAACTGTAGTAATGTTACTGACATGATGTCAATATACTGCGAAAAGATCATTTTCACTGTCTGCTGTTGCTGTGAACCGTGCGCGGCTCGTGGTAAAAATAGGCGAGTCTTCGAATCTCTAGAGGAAACGCAGCTGACACGCAGATGAGCCGCGCCACTCACGTGGGCAGTGTGGCTGCTCTAACCTGTTAACATGGGCGCCGAAATAAAAAAACAACAGGTTCCATAGCCGTCACGGGCTGCTGACGTTTCCAGTGTGTCCCGGCCGTAACCGCGGGTGAGAGTAAGTGTGCGCTGAGCGGTTGTGGGTGTCAAGGAGTGTCTGAATCACTCCTTCATGCACCAGGTAGGATCATCTGCCTGCCGAGGTTGTTACAGTGGGTCTGTGTGAATAATTTATGCACACTGTGTTTTATATTCACTAACAAGACAACCATATTCACATTGCTGACTGAATATCAAGAGTTTTTACCTCTCTATTAAAAAAAAAAGCTATTCTGCATCAGCTCTGGAGCCTTGCGGCTACTTGAGGTCTTTCCACTGAATTTAGGCAGAGCTAATATTTTTTCTTCTTTAATTACACTGCTTATTACGCTGCTTTTTGTTTACAGAAGTTAACCAAAGACCTGAATCGTTTATCCTGATGGAAAGCAGAGGAGGTAATGCCAATACTGCCATGCAAACCTATGATATATGTCACCTTCTTTTTAGTCATGCTAGTAGCTTGGCTCTATGGATGGCAATGCCGGTCTGTTAGTCGGTCACATAAACTGTATATAGGAAGTGAACGTAGTCACCGTGACTTCATACATTGGTATGGGGACTACGGTTTTGAAGCCTCAAGTTCGGCATGTTGGCCGTCGCCATCTTGGTTATTTGCAACCAGAAGTGACACGAGAGGGTGGAGCTAAGTACAACTGAACGCTGAATAAGACATTTCCAGGCGACCAAAATGTTACACTAACTTCCATGAACTGAAAACACACTGTGAAAGGGTTGAAGTTCTAAGACGAAAACACGGACAACTCTCAGACCGGACAACGCCGTGGTAGCGACCTGTCAATCACAAGGTAGCCCCGCCCTAAAGCATGCCCTGCTTTATGGTCTATCTGACTCTAAATGGGACCATAATTTACTAAATGAACATCATGCTGTATTGAAGAAGACTTGAAACTAGTGATTGAGACCATAAACTCATGTTTACAATGTTTACTGAGGTAACACATCAAGTAAGAAGTAGGCTCATTTTCGCATAGACTTCTATACAATCAGACTTCTTTTTGCAACCAGAGGAGTCGCCCCCTGCTGGCTGTTAGAAAGAATGCAAGTTTAAGGCTATTCAGCATTGGCTTCACTTCTCAGACCTGGAGGTTTAGTCCACTGGTCGGTCACCACTTTGGTCTCAACAACTATTGGATGGATTGCTCTGGAATTTTGTAAAAACATTCATCAAGCCTACTGACTTAGGTGATCTCTGATTTGTGAAAATTGCCTCGACAAATATCAGATGGTTTGCTATGAAATGTTGTAGAGACAATCGTGCAAATGTTAGCATGCTAACACTCAAAACTAAGATGGTGAACATGGTAAACATTCTGTGCGTTCCAATACTCATGCTACCAGACTATTTAGTATGCCAGAAAAAGATGTCCAAATACATAGTATGTCAATGCAGTATGCCAAAAATACCAGGATGTCACTACATTGGGTCACAATTTGCAGTACGCAAGCCAGCATGCTTTTCTGACCCACATTACTCTGCACAGCGGATATACAGTATGAGCAAGACGGTCAAAGTTCAAGAAGCAACGTTATGACGAAGTACTATGTCCCAATTGTATGCATACTGCATGCAACAGTACATATTTTGTAAGGGCCTCTGCAGTACGTACTAAAAGTAAAAAGAAAAAGTATGCGATTTGGAACACAGTCATTATACATGCTAAACATGTATATTAGCAAGCTGACGTTAGTATTTAGCTGTAAGCACCACTGTGCCTCACAGAGCTGCTAGGATGGCTAGAGATGCTAGTTTTGGTTGAAAAGAAGCCAATATTATTTTCCTTCTTATCAAAACAGTTACTCAAAGTAGTTGCAACACTCAGACTGAGTTCAACTCTGAGCCAAATTAATAAATCATTTCAGCTTTGCAGCATTTAAAATGCCAAAGTGCAAGTGGTATTGGGATAACATCTGCACCGGTTCAAAGGTGTGACCGGTGTGGGCGAGTAGATTTATTTAAAAGTAGGTTTCATGCAGATATATGTCAGAGTCAGACTAGGAGATAGAGGAGTGGGTGATCATGATGATGAAAGGCCATAACACTCCCACAGGCATGGGGATAACAAGACAGCATTAGGAGGAAGAAGGCATGCACACAACGCCAGCACCACGTTTCTATAAAAGGGAGATAAAGTTGACTGTATCTGAGGAATGGTTGAACCTCAAGGGGTTAAGGTGAAACAAAACAGGATAATTGGCTTGACATTTAAGATGTAGCTGACAGCTTTAACACAAGTTGTTTTTTTTTTTATCTAATTCACATCACATTTGTGTAAATAAGTTTGTGGAAGTCTCAAGTTTTCTGATTGCTCTGGCAGTAAACACACTGGATAGAATACTTTAATATGCACAACAACACAACGGGGACAAATCCGAGAATAAAGTAATTAAAAGAACGAAGCAGTTATTACAAGCACATTGAAATCAGGTTCAACAGCGTAACAGATACACTGTGACATGTTAGAATGAAATTAGATTCAACGGGTTGAAGATCAGAGGACTGACGATGGGCTGTTCGTGTTGGCTTGTGTTAAAGCATTTGCACAGAAACGCTGTCAGCAAAACCCATGGTCTGTGTTTTATTGGGAACACTCGAGACTAATATGGACAAGATTACTGAAATATGAAATGAAAGCAGTATTTCCTCATCATAAAGTGGGTCTGCTCTGATCAGCATTTCATCAGTTTAAAATATGAAGGTTATTCTGCACAGGCATGCTACGAAGCCACATACAGGCGACGATTTCAGCGCAGCATCCACTGTGGAACTAGTAAAGATAAGCAGATTTGACTGAATGAGTTTTTGACCGAGTGAGTTTTTTCTATTTTTTTTTTTGAGTGCAAAAATAATTACTGCAAGCCAGTGTTTTCCGAAGCTGAACACTTTCTTGTTTCTGTAATTAATCACTTAAATAAACTCTGGGAGATTTGTTGGAGCAGAACTAATGGTTGCACAACGGGGTTATTGAATTTTCATTCCATTTTAAGACTTGGCGTTTCCCCCTATTCTGATAAACTGTAATTACACCATATTCCAATTCATCTACCAGAAAAGCAACAAAATGACATCCAACGGTTAAGTGTTTGATTGTTGCTATCCTGCTTTTATTTGAGCTTCTGAAGAAGGTGTTGCTGAATCACTGGGAGAGCGTGCTGCGGTTTGAAGTCAGGAGTGTTTGACTGCAGCATCAAGTGAATCCACATTTTGTCACACTTTAGAATTAATTTCTGTCCAACAATGAATGAAGTGTATTTTCTGATCATACCTAGTAAAGGGAACAGTACTGAGGTAGACTGTTGTTCCACTATCAATGCTTTAAAAGGGACGGTGTGATTTGGTTCAACATTTTGGGAAATATACTTTTTTGCCTTCTTACCAAAAGATGAAAATCAATACCACTCTCATGTCTGTTTGTTATGTTTCCCAGCCAAGAAATAGTGCTGCACATAACCTCCCGTAAAACCTCAACTTGGCGGGGGACTTATGTACGAATTAGAAGGGACAGTGTGTAGGATTTGGCAGCATCTAGTGGTGTGGTTGCAGATTGCAACCAACTGAGTACCCCTCTGCTCACTCCTCCCTTTCCAAGACTGCGGTAACGTGAGTCGCTGAGTGCAAAAACGTGGTAACGCCGTTTGTCTCGCTCCGAGGTGATCCTTACCATAATAACACTACTTTAGGAGCAACGGAAGTCAGACGGCGACTCACATTAATGCTTTTTCACAAGCGTGTCACAGAACTACGGTGGCTTTCAGGTAACGTAAAAACGTGAAAGGCTCTCTCTAGAGACAGTGTTTGGTTTGTCCCTTCTGGGCCACTGTAGAAACATGGCGGAGCAACATGGTGGACTCTGTGAAGGGGACCTGGTGGTCGTGTCAAGAAGGGAACCCGCAAATTGCGAAATCTGATCTGAGATCTGCAAAAACTTGCAAGAACTCTCACGAGACTCGCTGCCGACGACCTATCCTAATCTTAACCATTCGAGGTTACCCCAGTTTGCGGGCTCCCTTCTAGCAACTACCGGACCCAACCCTTATGTAGATATGAAGGACTCATTCCAAGCTAACGAAAGCACAACCATTCTTAGTTTCAGGTGATTATACACTAATGAAAACAGTTATGAATATTATATTCCATTTCTGCTAAAAGATCCCCTGAAATGTTTACCTTTAATATCATTTGTACTGCTCTGAATGAATGTGTTTCATTTTTAACTCCACTCTGTTTTCAGCAAAAGTAAAATATATAAATAAATAAGCAAATGTGTGTTTTTGTAATATATTATAATATGTTGTAATATTGGCAGCAGGTGTAGCTCGTGCCTGTCTGTGTTATCTCCTGCTCCATAGCTAAATGACACTCTCAATCAGAATGTGAATATGTCACGACGTCTTCGTTAAAAAGGTGGACGGGTCCGTTGTCGGTCAGACAGAAAGGAGTGTCTCCATTGTGAATGTCAAACTAACAAATGTGAGCGTGTCACTTCTTCCCAGCTCCTTATTCATCACAGTAACAGTTTTTTCTCCTTTAGCTCAAACGGTTTCCAAAATGGAAAAACTTACAAATGGAACGATGATGCTAAAAACAACTCATGAAATGCAGACTAGCCTCATTATATCTCCCTGTTAGGGAAGAAGACTGAGAATTAATTAGATCCGAGTAGTTTTTAAGTTAATTGTTACCCGGGCAATGTGCTACACAGAATATTGCTTCACAGGTTTTTATACAAATTCGGCTGTACTACTGTTTGCTATGGGCGCATACTCTATTCAAAAACTGCCAACACACAATGTCACTTAATGACAAAAAGTTATTTGTAGAAAGTACTATAATTTACAGCAGTAATTTAGACAACCTTCTGGAATATACAAGGGGAAACAATGGGGATTAATCTCTTAAATTAAATGTTTAATGTTGGCACAACATGCCATTTTTAAACTAAGTGAAACTAATTTCTCCCAACAATGAAATCAAATAGCAGTTGCAGTTTGCTCAGTGTCTGCTGTTGCATACCTCAGTATCGTTTCTACACTCCCTCAGTGTGCTAGGGTTTTATTACTGAACTATGTAGGACCAGGACACACGCTTTGTATTCATTTGACTCAGGTGATGGTCACTAAAAGACAACCTGAGAGTTCCCATGTGGGCTGTTTATAGGAGTTTAGTGTGGGGCTGCTGGTCTGCTGGGCTGCACTGGAACTGGGAAGTGGTAGTTAATATTAGGTTTCTCATAATCATATGTGAGATGTATTGAGGAAAAACACATCAGTAATAACGGTATTTATTAGGGCTGTGCATCAGCAAGAATCTGGCCATACGATACGTATCATAATACAGGGGTTACGATTCAATATATTGCGATACAGTAGAGCAAGGAGATATATTGTGATTTTTTTTAATCTAATTTTAGGAAAACTGTAATATTAATAAGTATGTAAAAAATCTAAGTAAAAAGAGTTTACATTTTATATGTAATCTGAACAGTGAGATCTGCATTAGCATTTATCACAGTCCCTGTAACATCAACATCACAGCACTACTTTGAGAGGGCACATACACTGAGAGGACGCATCTCTTTGCAAATGAAATAAAGTATTGATTGAGTCAATCATTGCATGTAAACTATTAATTAAAAACACCCCTAGTGAACATTTATAAAATAATTTCGGCAATTTTGCAGAACTCAAACCATTCAATGCCATGTCTTGACGACACTACTGTCTCTACAAGATATATAATGTAGATATTAGGGGTGTCACGATTTTGATTCTAAATCGGAAATCGATCGAAATTGGCTTCCGATCTCTCTCGATTATTTTTTTCTACTTTTACTTGGTTTAATGTCAAGTCACTGCATCGCCCGACGGAACAACACAACGGTTGAATTTCAGCCTACATGCGTGTTTGTTTTTTCAACTCAACGTTGTTGAATCAGAGCAGCTGATAGTAGCAACAAGCTAGCGGGACTACCGAGTGCCGTCTCTCCGCGGAGAGGAAGAGAAACAAGCGCGACAGTAAATGACAACAAAACTGTATTTTGTAGATTACAGCACACTTGTAATGCACTGCAGAAGGATTTCTGTTTTGTTTTTGTAATGATTATGTACTGAGGTGGGTCACACAGATACTGAAAAGATGCAGCTTATTATATTGTAGACTTTCGAAATAAAAAGGGAGTTCAGTTCTCTTTTTAAAGAAGGATTTGAAAGTGTAAATGACAGTAGTCAGGGCATAACACCAATGATCTGTTGATCTTCATGAATCAAGACTCCATAGTCTAACAATGGCATGTTTAAAGCAAAAATCAAATCAAATCATGACCTTAAAATTGAAAGTTAAATCAAATCGTGACACCCCTAATAGATATCACACACAAAACATACTTTGTTACTCAAGAGGTTTGGCTCTGAACCCCCGTAACACCATCTCCTTGAAGAGAAAGCAGCCAGTACTGTAACAAAGCCACAGTGCATTATTATTATAATGTTTTTGTTGTTTTATTAATCCTAGCTAATTTCTTGTAAAGCAATCAATTCTAATCAGAAAGTATGGAATTAGGACATAGCGAAACAAATGAGGTAGTGCTTTTGCAGATGTAATTTTGTACAGTAAAAGAACTCATCGTCTTTGGGAACCGACCTGTGAGTCTAGTGGGAATAGTGAAGTCATGATGTATTCAGGGCCCGTGGTGCAGTTACTCACTACGACTTCTCTCACTTTATCTATTGCTTGAGCTCGCAGAGACTCAGTTTTTACAAGCCTTATCCTGTCAATTTTATGATGGAGAAACATAATTAAACTCTCATTCAGCATGTTTTAAATGCCACGGGACTACTCACAGAACCGGAATATTAATGCACATAAATAAAAAGTGAGAATCTGCTATTCAGGTACAAGAAGTGACCGAGCAACTGTACTTCAATTCCCCAGTTTTCCATTTCCACAAGGCTGCTGACAGAGAGCTTTGAAAAGTTACCCAATCACACTTCATCCTCCTTCGTCTTTCTCCACAAGTAACAACTGTAACCAATAAACAAGACTTCAGACAATGAGAATTAGTTGCTCTGTGGTGTAGGTGGAGAGCAAGGAAATCTACAAAGCTGCTCTTTGCTCTCCACGGTTGCTCAAACGGCAGGATGAAAACAACACCGCTCAAATTAAGACAAAGTGCAAACCTGCCTAGAGAGGAGAGCTGAGAACTCTGACACTGGTGTTTTTAAAAAAAGAACAGCTCGAGAGAAGCAGGCAGAGAGAACAAGCAGAGAGGTGCAGAGGGCTGGGAGTGAAATGCCTCCAGGACAGAGCCCTTACTCATCCTCGCAAAAGTAAGACAAAAAGTGCAGGAGGAGGAAAACCGGAGAATGGAGAGACGAGCTGAAAAAGAGGGCACCTCGTGGTCTCCCACACCCATCAGCTAGCAGTGGGAAGCGGGGTTGCGTGTGGTTGGTCCAGAGGGACTTACAAGCACGGGTCAGATCGATGTGTGCCCTTAACGCAGATCAGAGCTTGACAACTCCCCTTGGCGTTGGCATTTCTGAGTGAACAGCAATTTCCCACCTCCACACGAGTGAATAACATCAAAAGTAATGGAACTGGAAAGCTTTTGTTGTAAATGAGGATCTAAAGACAATAATTTAACCAGAGGTAAGAAACTCCTACTGTATCGTGTGCTTTGGGAATTCAGCTGGTGAGACATGATGATATAAAAGAAATCGCTAAATAAACATCCAAATCTCGCTACACTTAAATATCATGCTATGCAGGTTTTTTTTTTTTTTTGCTTATGTCAGTTGCACTTATGCAATTGTTTTATCCATTAAAAATATATATGCAGTGCTGCATCAACACAAAATAGTCCTTATTTCAATAATATAACCAATCTGGGCTGTGCAGTTAATCAAATTTTAATAAAGATTTTGGCTTCCAACGATTATGAAACAAGATAATCAACATAAAAAGGAGGATCCCCTCGGAGCTCCCTGCTCTCGGAGCGACTGTCAACCGGAGCGGACTGTTCTCAGTGCGTCAGGGGTCTGCGGCGATGTCGACAACCCACCCACACCGTCTTGAAACACAGACCCCGTGGGTTTGGGTGTGACATTACCATTCATATCTAGCCTATACAACCAATGTGTTTATGATTAAATTGTTTTCAAGATCACAACGTTCTTCATAGCTCTAGCCTCTTAAAGTGGCAGTAGGCAGTATGGTTCTGGCATCACCAGGCAAAAATTCCATAATAACCTTTCAGCATATTGTAATTCAAGTGTTCTGAGAGATAACTAGACTTCTGCTCCTCCTCATGGCTCTGTTTTCAGGCTTTAGAAAATCTAGCCCGTGACGGGAGACTTTGACCAATCACAGGTCATTTCAGAGAGAGAGCGTTCCTATTGGCTGTCTCCGGAACTTGGCGTTCCTTCAACTTTCTAATTTTACAGCTAAACCGTGCACTACAAGATGATTCTGAAAACATTTAGGCATTAACGTAACAGAATATTGATTCATATTTGATCAGCGCTGCCTAGTTTGACCGTTTGGTCGGAGTTCGTGAGTGATTGATAGCCGGCTCTCATAGACGGCAGCTGGACAGCAGACCTCAGATCAGCTCTGACTGCTTGTTTTCCTCCGGTCTGTGAAATCTTGCAGATGCCATTAGAAGCGCCGGAGAACATGATCTTTTTCTTATTACCTGTTTCATGTTCTATACTGTCAGGATATAGCGACTGTTTTATAAAAAATAACTTTCATTAAATCATATTTGCTCCAATCTCGCCCTCTTCAGCTTTAATTTTGCTCTCAAAGTGAAAGTAGAAAGCAGCAGTGAGCACGTCTCCAGATCTTGAACAGCATCAGGTGCCAGGTAGAAGTAGAAACGATGCCGATGATGGCTTACAGCTGAAACATGTTCATTTTTTTTGCCCAGAAACTAAGAAAGACCTTTTATCTGTGAGTGCTGGTGATTTGTTTCTTCTGCTCTCAAAGTGCACCAGATTGATGCAATTTGCTTTAAAATATAGGCTACAAAATGTTCTTTCTAAAAACACATGATGTTTCCCAAGTCAATGAGCAATCGTGTTAAATAATCCTGGTCTCAATATTGACCAAAATAATCTGATTATGATTTTTGCCACAATCGGGCAGCCCAGTATCGGACAGTGAGATTTATCCCAAAATACATTTTGAAGCCGTCACAGTATACTCTGTACAGTCCAAAAATCTAAATGCTTTCATAAAAGCCAACACCCACAAGGAGAGGTACTATAAGAGAGACAGATCTTTTTTTTTTTTTCCCCATCCTCACTTCCAAGGCCACTCTTGTTCTTAGCGTTAGAGACGGCAATGACTCACATATCGATGTCCTTCTCTTGTGACAAAAGGAAATCATTCACTCTGCAAACACTGGAACCTCCCACTAATGTCCCGACGTTGAGGTAAATGTGCTGAGGAATCAATAGAAAGTTTTTTTTTGAGAATTGACCACGATCAGCGCAATGACAAACACAGAACACGGCGGCGTCTGTCAGAAGCGTTCAATCATGGAGACGAGCCCCGAGCGTAGTGACATTCATTTCTTCTGTACCTGATGACATTTTCGTATGCTCAGGCTATGAATGCAGGCTTTAGATACCTAATGGATTTTACATTGTGGAGGTTTGTGAATATGGACAACATAATGTTTTTTTATGACAACCTGCACAGACCATAACTACTTCTATTTCAGTCGGTGGTCGTCTTATTAAGGAACACAGTAGAGAAGGAACATCTTGATATATCAGCATTGCTGGTGAGTCATTTCATGTCTATTTAGTATTTAAACTTCATTTTGCTTTTACCTACTGACTATAAAGCCCATAATATTTTAATCTTAACCATATTTCCTAGAGTCACAATCTAGTATCACAAATTATACAAGTGTTATACTTTAGGGCTGACAACTTATTACTACTCTGCAGCACTTAATAGTTTAATTTATGCCCGGCATTTATATTTGTTACGTGGATGGACAGAACATACTTGCCTGCCTATATGCTAAAGGTTGACAGAATCCAGCGTGTGGGAAGAAAACATGCCAGGTGGTATTTTAGGCCCAATTACCCATATGTTTGGGACAAGTGACCTTTCCACGCTGGTGCACTGTCTGAATGTCCAGGTAGCAACAGCTACCAGCCATCAAAAACGGTTTATTGAAGTGTTTATTCTTAGCCTTTCCCCAAAGGTTATGGCTGAGCTCTCACACTCACTACGCATCAGCTTCCTAATGTGTGTCACACACACCGACGGC
Source organism: Sebastiscus tertius (assembly GCA_916701665.1). Taxonomy (NCBI): domain Eukaryota; kingdom Metazoa; phylum Chordata; class Actinopteri; order Perciformes; family Sebastidae; genus Sebastiscus; species Sebastiscus tertius. The sequence continues at coordinate 12,514 of CAKAOH010035839.1, forward strand.
GGCCCACAATGAAGTAAGAGAGAGCAGATGGCTGATGAGCTAGATTCATAATTTCGGCGTTCTCTTTTTATCTCGGATAAAATATTAGTGGGCTGTCATCCCTGACACAGTTATGATCCCACTTTGCTTCACTTCTCTTCCAAACAGGACTTTATGGCTGCATTTAATTCTGCGGTGGTTCATCAGGGTTTCGGAAGGCAATTACCCGGCGATGGGACACTCATCCTAAATCTGAACCATGCTACTTTTCATTAAATAGCATATGGTCTCCTGTGGCCGGTAAAATACACCGATATGAAACTACAGAGACAGTCCCACTGCGGTAGCATTACTTTCACTCTCAGCAGCATGCTGACTATTTTGTAGCAGAATCACGGAGAAACAATTCACCTAAATCATTAAATAAGTTGGTTACATATCAGTTCCTCCACCAGCTGCGGCTCAAAAGAGCAGACTGCACTATAGCGGCGAGACATTTACACAGCTCAGACTTAAGAAGAAGAACTCAAGGTTTTGTTCTTACTGTCACTCCCTCTGAGAGTACCGTACAAGGAATGGGATGATGCAACAATTGTTGGGAAATGACTACCGAAAATACAGAAAAAGAAAAAGGCAAGCTGAGGTATAAAAAAAAAAAAATAAGAGGTCCAAAGAAAGTGATGGTGTGTCTGGCCTGACAGGAGATGTAAAAAAAATAGAAAGTAACTGAGATTGATGCATCATAACGACGCAATCTCAAACTGTCTAGATCAAAACTCCTCCACATTAAACAACAAAATCTGTTGTTTGTTGACGCCCTCCAGAGCAATACTGATCTGACGCCTCTATCAGTCAGACAGCATCATTTCTGAGCTTTCCAAAACTGTTACAAATCACTGCTGAAAAATAAATACCTGTTATGAGACAACGCTCTGGTTGAGGTTTTGGTTAGAGGAAACGTCATGGTTGGGGTCGCACATTTTTTATCTGTTCATAATGTACCTTAAAGAGATTCTCTTCTCAACATGGGAGTGGGCAAATATGTTGCTTTATGCAAATGTATGTATATATTTATTATTAAAAATTAATTAACACAAAACAATGACAAATATTGTCCAGAAACCCTCACAGGTACTGCATTTAGCAAAGAAAGTATGCTCAAATCATAACATGGCAATCTGCAGCCCAACAGGCAACAACAGCTGTCAGTGTGTCAGTGTGCTGACTTGACTATGACTTGCCCCAAACTGCATGTGATTATCATGAAGTGGGCATGTCTGTAAAGGGGAGACTCGTGGGTACCCATAGAACCCATTTTCATTCACATATCTTGAGGTCAGAGAATGACCATGACAGTTTTTCTTCGCCAAAATTTAGCGCAAGTTTGGAGCGTTATTTAACCTCTCAAGTTAATATGACATGGTTGGTACCAATTGATTCTTTAGGTTTTCTAGTTTCACATGATGTCAGTATCTTCACTCTCGCTACAACCTAAAAATCGCAAGTTGCGTTAATGAGTTAAAGAAATTAGTGGCGTTAAAACGAATTTGCATTAATGCACACGCTAACTTTGACAGCCCTAGTTAACATGGATACCTCTCTGAGGTTATGGGAGCTTCATCATCTTGGTGATCATAGAAAACATGTGGTAAAGGTTTTGGAACAATCGTAAAACCCAAGGGAGGAGGTTGAGGTGGATGGATGGGTCAAGAAAACATTACACTTCGTCAATTGGCTTCCTTTATTGCCGTCATAATTTGGACTCTGTCATCACTTGAACGTAAATATGTTGTTTTGGGGCACTAGCTGAAATGATTCTTTCGTTCTTTCTGTGAGGACAGTCTCCCGGATCAATGTCATTAAAATACGCAGGAGCCTAGAAGGAATGTTGGTATGGGTCTCCATTTTCACTCACAGTAAGAAGTTCTGTTATACAGTGAAAGCCTCGTGTTAACTTGCTTAAGGCTGCATTCACACGAGATCAGGCGGTGCAGCGAAAACACGTTTTTTTTCCATTCATTTTGAATGGGTGTAGTGAGTTTGGGCTGCAGCAGCTGCCGAATAAGTAGAAACAGAATCAGCTTTTGGAGAAACGCAACCTGACGTCACGCTGCGGTGGACAATCACGTAACCGGCGATCCAGAGCTGTACAACCCAGCCATAAGAGCCCATTAAAGTGAGTCGCCCTGACCTCTGCACAACCCTGCGGAGAGTCACCGTAACACCTGATCTTGTGTGAATGCAGCCTAAGAAAGATCCCTATACAGATCCTCAATTTGGGAAAAAAGAGAGCACTGGTATCGGATCAGTGGGCAAGTATCGTGAGTTTAACTATCGGTATCAGGAGAGAAAAAGACGTATCTGAACCATGACTCATTTCCTTTACTTCATCAGAACATCAAGTCCTGACAAAAATACAAGCATTTATTTTCCAAGTTAATTAATTGGCTTAAAAAGGGATTATCCAACGTGCTCTAAATGTCTGAGTTCTCAGAGTTTAAGGTAAGTAAACAAACAGCAGGCCCGTGTGTGAGACCCCAGAACGCTGTTCTCCAACGCTGCATTCAGGTTTCACTCTCTCTGGCGTGCTCGAAGCCTTTTGCACACTATGCATGTGTGTCGGCCATCAACTGCTACTTGATCAAAGCCAGCCACCTTTACCGAGCCCTCATTTTTTAATGAATGAGGAGGTTCACATGGAATGACGGGAAGCAGAGATTGGGGAGATTGGGGGATGTACTGTAACGGCACCAGACTCCCTCCGCACCAGCCCTCATTTTAGAAACACTGGCTAAAGGTTAATGCTCCGCTACCTGCTGAGGAGAGGGAGGGAGCAGGAAAAAAAGAGCAGGGGGATCAAAGCTTTTAGGCATGCATTTCTGTGAATTTAAAATTCATATACTGTATGTCTGATAGAACAGGACAGGATCAGACAGAATATGCACAGCAGAAGACGAGGCACGCGGTCTCATAAATGTCCAACATTAGCATTTAACCCTGAAACTTCTTCTTCTGGACATGTGAACAATCTTTACTCAGAAAACATAACTCGTAAATTAAATGAAATGAGTTAAATCTCGTGTGAAAGTGAATCAATGAAGTATCAACTATGCAGATTTGGGATGTGGGTATATTACAGAACCAGACGAGCAATCTGGGCCTCTGTTTTTTTTATATTTAAGACCATCATAAATACTGTTATGTGCTGCTTATGCCAAAGAAGAACCATTAAAATATGTTTATTTTAGGTGAATTTCCTGGAGGTCCTGCTCCGTATCATTTTTAATAGAGTTGCAAATACAAATGTCAAATTGTGGGCTGAAGTACAAAAGCAATTATTCATGTTAGGTTAGTAAAGTCAATGTCCCCTTCATGCACTGACATTACATGGCCTGTACACATTAGTGTGTCTCATTCAGTGTCATGTTGACGCCTGTCCCCCGGGACTGTCATTCCTCACCTGCCCACTTGTCGCCCCCTGTTCTGTTTTCTCACCCTGACAGTCTTCAGATTCAGCCACCTGCTTGCACACCTGTTCCCTCGCCTCCTCCTTATTATTAGGTCCCTATTAGCTCTTATAGCTTCCTGGCAGGATCCTGTTTTCTGCTGGCTGACTGTAGGCCTCTAACAAGTTGTCATTTTATTACCAAATTGCCTGTAAAATTGTAAAACTGCTGTGACACAATAGGCCCCTTTTCACGGCAGCCATTCTGACACGTCATTGCAGGGTAAACACAGGTGTAATTTATAACGTTAATTAAGGCCCTGTTCCATTTAGGTGGGGCCAGGGACCTGCTATTGTGCATCCTGGCTCACTGGAATACACTAAATGGATTGGGACCATAATTAATTTCATCAATTACACCTGTGTTGTTTACCCTGCTACAGTAGGACATGTCAACATGGCTGCTGTGGACAGGGTCTATATTGGCCTGAATAAGATGACGCTCCATCAGTATTTTTGCTTACAAGAATGGGCTAAAAAAACAAACCTTCTGCACCGGGGCTGGCTGGGGGGGGGGTGTCATTATCTTTGACCATTGTGTATGGCTGAGTGTATCAACCCACAAGGGAGGGTAGTCCAGGAGTGTTGGCAGGAACCATAGTAGGCAGTGTGTCCTTCAACTGGTAAGTAAGTAACTAAAACTTTATTTATATAGCACCTTCTGAACACAGGTTACAAAGTGCAACGTTGTGCCAATAAGATCCATTTATTGCTCCAATTATCGTGGTACCACAGTGAATCAGCCTCCCAGGGACAGTTTATTATAGGGTGGTGGAACCGAGGCTCTGGATGTCCTCAGATCGTGGAGGAACGATGCGGTTTCCATCCTGACCGTGGAAAAGTGGACCATCTCTTTACCCTTGCTGGGCTGTTGAAGAGGTGATGGTACTTTGCTCGTCCAGTCTATATATTGTTTTGTGGACTTGGAGAAGGCTTACGACAGAGTCCCCCAGGAGTCTTGTGGGGGGTACTGCGGGAGTATGGGGTACCGGGCTCCTTGATACAAGACATCGGGCCCTTTTATATCTAAAGTGAGAGCTGTGTCCGTACACTCAGCACAAAGTAAAGCTTGTTTTCGATGGGCGTTGGCCTCGGCCAGGGTTGTCTCTCGTCACCAATTCTGTTGTGATTTTCATGGACAGGATCTCAAGGCTCAGCCGGGGGTAGGAGGGTGTCAGGTTTGGGGAGTTATTTGATGACCTTCCCTCAGTCCACTGAAAGAAGGTTGGACCTACAGTACGAGAGTCTGAAAGCATTTGTTTGTTCAGTTAACAGAGTAGCTCCCTCATTCCTAAAAAAAAAACCTGTCAAAGCACAAACTCTGCCAAAGGAGGTGTGGCCAACGATGAAAGAGAATGCCTAATGACTGCCTTGCGTCTGCTCTGCGCTGCTTGTAATCAATGTCATCCTCATAATGCATGAGCAACGCAGCGTCCTCAATTTGAGGAGGTGAAATGAGGAAAGATCCGGTCGGTTCAGACACAGATTGATCCACCGTGTTTGCCGGTTATCACCAGCTAGGGTTCGAAAGCCGGAGAGGACGACTGAGAGACGAGCTCTGCCGCTTTGACTCGCCAGCAGCTCTCGCCCTCGGCCAGGTTTGAAGGATGACAACAAGCTTGCAGTTTAACATCCGTTACTGCCACCTGTCCTCGACAACATCTGCATAAGCTGCAGAGAGAACGAGGGAGACGCAGAGAGAACCAGGACGTTCCCGGCAAGTCGTCTCTAATTTATGAGGTGGTACATAATTTTGTCGGTGCTAAATAAAACAGCGACGTGTTATTTACCATTTTAGCATCCTGGCATTACTTCATGATGTGATAAATGTTTTGGTAGTTGGTGTTTGAAGAAACAATGGTAAATATTTGATCATATATTTAATTATATTCCCAATATGTTATGTTCTCGTACAGTCTGTTTCAGATCCATTTTTATGATGCACCTGATAACTTAGAGCACTTCTTCACGGGTGAGTGACCAGAGCAGGATGAGACCAAATACAGAGGTTCATTACTCCACAAGCTAGTCATTAAGACCACTGAGAGGTGAAGTGAATAACATTGATTGTCTCGCTACCATGGCACCTGGCAGTGGGGGGGATATATTAGACAGCAAGTGAACATTTTGAACTTTGAACTTTGAACTTTGTGTTGGAAGCAGAAAAAATGGGCAAGAGTAAGGATGTGAGCGACTTTGACAAGGGCCAAATTGGCTGTGTATTGGCAAGAATCTGGCAATACGATACGTATCATGATACAACGGTAACAATTCAATATATTGCGATACTGTGAGCAATCGCGATTTATAAAATTTAGTTTTAGGAAAACTGTCATAGTATAAAGAACACACCAGAAAGAAAAATTACACATTTATACTGCCTTCTCAAAGCTGGTATGACATGGTTGGTACCAATGGATTCCTTCGGTATTCTAGTTTCATATGATGCCATTGTCACAAACTGAGCCCACTACAACCTCCGAAAGATCGAATAGCAGCCGGGCCCGACGGTGGGCTGTCAGATTTCTAAGAGGTTAATTAAAAATCGATAGTGTTTTGGAGAATCGATACAGTATCGCACGACATAATGTCACGATACTCATGTGTATCGATATTTCCTTACACCCTTAGTTTCCAAATCAAATGTGTGTGAGTTGCACATTGAACCCCAACAGGCTTCTAAACTAGTAGGAAGCATGCTGGTGTGTAGAGCGCAGAGAAACTTTCCTCCTTCAGCAGATGAATGTGAAAACAGCCTTCTAGTGCCACTCGGCGCTCACCTCATTCAGCACAGTGAAGGTCAAACATCCAACCGAAGTAACACGAAGCAAACACTTTTTGAGTGGAGGGGATTCAAACATCTGAATAGGATTTTTATTAGACTTTTTCATTCTGTAATTTCCCACAGTATAATTGATTAAAACGAATTCTTCCATGTCTGTTTTTCTCTATTGTATTACAGTAACAAGCCACATAACTACGGTGCTATTGTGCAATCATTACTGGTTCTTTGTGAGGCATCAAGGTTGAGGACAAATCACACAAGGAGTAAAGAGGAGCAAGCAACGCAACACAATGCCAGACCTTTTACTACGAAGCTTTCTTCATTCAGAGCATTCACATTTTTATACAGCCAAACACATCCAGCTTCCTCCATGTGATGGGGTCTCATACTATTCTAAAAAGAACGGTATTTTCTAGCCAAACTAAATTTTAACTTTAATTTGTTCAGTCTTGTAAAAAGATGCACAAAACTAACAAGTTTCTCATAAGTGCTGTCAAAGTTACCACCATAAGAACGGGTTAAAGCAAATTCGTTTTAATCATCTGATCTCAAGATATGTGAATGAAAATGGGTTCTATGGGTACCCACGAGTCTCCCCTTTACAGACATGCCCACTTTATGATAATCACATGCAGTTTGGGGCAAGGCATAGTCAAGTCAGCACACTGACACACTGACAGCTGTTGTTGCCTGTTGGGCTGCAGTTTATTATGATTTGAGCATATTTATTATGCTAAATGCAGTACCTGTGAGGGTTTCTGGACAATATTTGTCATTGTTTTGTGTTGTTAATTGATTTTTAATAATAAATATATGCATACATTTGCATAAAGCAAGCACATTTGCCCACTCCCATGTTGATACGAGTATTAAAATGCTTTATAAATCTCCCCTTAAGGTATTTTGAACAGATACAAAATGTACAATTAAGTATTTTAATCAATTGACAGCCCTACTTCTCATATATATTGCCACTGAAACGCAACGATAATGAATGAATTAATGAACAAATAAATAATTAAAGACTTATTAAATAAAGTTAACTTCAACCCTGGTTGAAAATGTGGCTCTGAATAGACATGTCTTGTGGCATTTTGTCCCGTCATGCAGGAAAAGAACCGGTGTAATTGATAACATTAACGATGGCTCCGTTCCATTTCAGTGTGCCAATAAAGCATGGAAGTGAGCCAGCCTGCACAATATAAGGGCCCTGGATCAGAACACCTTGGCCTCTCCACAGTGACATGACGATGATCTCTCTCTCTCTCTCTTTGCTCTTCATTCCTTTGCTTGTTAGTGCGTTTGTCTTGTGTGTTGTCGTTCCAGCCCCTTTAATATCATATAGAGACCTTCAGAGAGTTCACTTCTGTGAACCACCTGACTCGTCTAGTGATGAACCGCCAGCCGCCACAGCAGCTTCGCACTAGCTCGTCAGTCGTGAAGGCAGCCGCCTTCCTTGTTGTCAGATTGTCTATTGTTCATGTTCAGTCCATCTTCCATCTTAATTAACAATTATTTCCATGGTTTGCCATGACATTTTTAGAAAAAGTGTGTTTTTAAACAAGCTTACTGCATATAGAGTGTTTCTACAGATAGACAGATCTTACAGTAGTTGTGCAGGTGATTAGATGTGCTGACCTTACTGTCCTCAAGCGTTTATTCTCATTTCATTGTGCTGAGCTTGTTAGAGAGCTCTGACTGTATTCTTAGCACTAGGGTTACAACTGAAGCTACAACAGTCCAGAATGACAGCTCACCCTGAGATAATGGTCTTCACAAAACACAAATGTTTCTAATAAAAGAGTCCATGTTTCAAGACATGAGACCAGAGAAAAACAACATTTTAATAAGGCTACATTTCTGGTTGTATTTGAATTGCACCTTATTAATATGATTTGTTACATACAGCTATGGCTATATAATAGGCCCTTATACAAAAAACAGAGAATCCAAATATTCTACGATATAAAAATCACGCCAATCTCCACCCAACAGAAGCCCACTGTAAGTCACAGAACTGTTTGTGTGTCTTGGAATAACTGATCTGAGGACTATTCTTTAGAGACTGTCCTCCTCGTTGGAGAAATGAAATGAGAGCAATCGTCATTTGTACAAATGCCTAAAACAAACTGTGTTTATGTCGACCTGACTAATGACCTAATTATTGAGAATAATGACTGTTCGCTCTCTCAGTAGCAAAAGAATAAGCAATACAAATGTTAATTTCCCTTAACTTAACCACACTCTTACGATGGGAGTAGTAGATCATAAAACACTCCAAACACTCATCTATGAACGCCAGTCTTTCACTACAGACAGCATCTAGTAGCAAAACAGAACGATGTACACACATACAGTAGCCAGATGAACACAGTTTTGCTACCGTATATGGTTTAGCTTGAATATTGTGCAGTGCTATATGTCTCCAATTCTCTGCTTAATGATATGATCTCAACTTTGTAAAAACTAGAGCAGAAGCAGTGAGCCACTGAGTACCCAAACACCAGGCCCCCTGCTACAACAAGACACCCGTCTCAGTCCATTACCACTTTAATCATGTGGAGCACATAATAAAAAACATAATAAAATGCAGCTCTGATGCACCATTGTAAAGTAGATAAGCCATATTATGTCACAAGTGGTGGATAAGTAAACGAAAGAATGACAGATGGAAATAAAGCAGGTGGAGAGCAGATAGAAATAGGACGATGAAGAGTCAAAAGTGATGGTAAACACATTCTGGTGTCCACTTGACAATTGGATGTGTTCATTTTGTACCCTGTATATAGACCGTAAAAACTTGCTGACTCAGAAAACCAACATTGCACAGGTGCACACATGCCTGATAAACACTATATTTGCTGCATCTTACATTTGCTCGATGGAGGTAAACATCGTTCTGTAGCAGGTACAAAGCGTTCAGTGAGCAAGGACCACAGAGGGAAACCATTTTGAAGAGATGAAGGAAGGTAAGAGACGTAAATTGAGAGGAATTGGTGATGATATAGGATGGAAAGACCATAACGAAAAGATGCGGACAAATCAATATCACCTACAACCACAATTAGACCACATGAGATATCTTGGCCTCCATAGAGTACACTTGAGAGAATCACACACACACACACACACACACACACACACACACACACACACACACACACACACACACACACACACACACACACACACACACACACACACTCAAAGTCCACAGAGTTAAGCACAGCAATTTATCTTCAATCATTGATTTAATTTAATGTAAGGCCTAACATAAAGAAAGCCTTAGCACTACTTTATATTTCTATTCTGCGCTGCTTTAGCACCAAGAACAAGAACGTTGTGTAAAATGTACATTTCTGTCATTCCCTCTTCCAGGCTTGAGCGGGCTCTCATAAAGGAGCTGGTTGTCATAATGTCGGTAGGTGAGAACAGTAAGGTAGACAGCTTCTCCTGCCAGTTAACAAAACAGCATTGTAATATAGTCGACATTTCCCAGTACGATGGACAATGGACATGCAAAAGAGACGGAAAAGACGGGTGGAAATAATATGAAACCAGGCACAGACGTCAAAGCAGGGCTTCTCTCAACCTCAATGAAACCAGAGCTTCCGAATGTATTATATTACATTATATTACATTATATTATAATATATTATAAGCACGAGCAGCGAGCGACAATGTGGGAAATGATTAGAGCATTGGGCCATGAATAATGCTTCTGGAAGAAATGCTATTTCATCTTGATGGGTATACTAGTCAGCATGATCACAGCGCCATCGCATATACGTGTATACACATTTGTGGAAAATGGCTGAAAAATGAAGTAAAAAAACAGCAAAACAAAATAATTTGTTTACAATGTCACTTTTAAAGGGTTAGTTTGGGGGTTTCTCAGTGAGGTAGTGTGACGTATGTATCCATAGTAGGTGTATTACTCTCAGTAGATGACGGTCGGCACGTCCCCAGCTTGGAGGAACAGACAGGGGTACTGGCACCGGAGAAAAACGGACACTACTTCTCTTTACAACACCCAAACTATCACTTTAAGTCCGTCAAAATAAAAAAGGTCAGGGCCATGGTACGGCTGCACAATTAATCAAATATTAATCGGGAATCACAATTTTAGCTTCCAACAAATAAATGAGCACGACCCCCTGAGATATTGACGTTTAAAATGTGCGTTCTACTCAAAGGAAACAGCTGCATATCAAATCAAGTGCAACAGCTAGCAACCAGCCAGTACGAGATGTTTTAGTTTCACTTTTGAGTATAGATATTATCTATATAACCAATGTGTTTATGATTAAATTAAGAGCATAAAATTGTTAATCTAGCTCTTAATGTTGCTAATTTTGCTCTTAAAGTGCACCAGATTGAAGCATTTAACTTTAAAATGTAGCTATCAAAAGAGGTAGGGTGAATGTTCCTGTATTTTTTTTTATATTTCAATATATATAGCAGAAACAAATATTGCAATATCAGTTTTTTCCAACATCCCGCAGCTCTAATTTGTACATTAGCAGGAATGTAGCACAGCATGGAAGTGAAAACTCTGTTTATTTTAATGTGAAAGTGCAATTAAAATATGTTGTTGCTAAAATCAATAAATAAACATGGTATTAATATTGATCTAAATAATCGTGATTAGCATTTTGGCCATGATTGTGCAGCCCCAGGCCATGGTCCATCCTCAGGGGAGCATGATAATGTGTTTAAATGTGCTCCAAACCGAAGTGTTGGAAAGAGACCAATGGACTAGTAGAGCTATCTCCAGGCTCGGCAGACAGGCGTGATCTTTCAATTGACAAAAATAAATGTCTTCCCTGTCAATAGTTGTTTTTTTGGTATTAAATTGAACCCTCTCCTTTGTACTCTTCTCTGTGTTACAGAGTGCTAAATCAAGAATGAGTGCCCTAAGCCCTTCTGGTGCGTCAATTCTGAGCCATAGAAAAGCAATCAGCAGCAGCAGGTACACAAAGACACTACTACAGAAATGTTTAAAATTGGTATGAAGAAGATTCTTTAGCAGGTATCTAACAGAACGTAATGCAGTAGGTCTGCACAATGCCGAACGGCACATGCACCAAAGGAACATACTGTACGTGGAGCAGTAATAGTGTGTTTGAAGAGCTTGGTAAATGATATCTAGGGCTATTGATTAAATTTAAGCCCTTCACATTACATTATGGACTCTACCCCATCGAGGGGAAATGCTAAGAGTGAACAGAATCCCTCCGAGATGGGTCATGACATCATTGGTTTATGTTCTGTCTTGGGAGTGTTCTCCATTAGCCCTGAAAAACAAACCTGCAGTAGCTGTAGGTTATCATACACCTTGTAGGTCAGCAGAGAGGGAGCTGAATGTCAGCGCTATATTCCCTCCGTATGTGAGGGCTACTGCAAACACTGTATTCAACAGACAACAAAGACATAAAACAGACCAAGCCCCCACAAAGAGAAATGAGCACACATATCCGCGCACATACACTGACAGACGGTGAACTTAATGCTCAGAAAGATGGTGAATTCTCTAATCTTTTGCAAAGGTCAAGAGCCTGCTGGGGTCTGTCTTACATTTAGCTGTCCTGTATGGAGGGAAATTGATTTCAAAAGAGTCATAAATATGTATTACGTGTTCTAAAAATTTACAAATGTGAACAACGATTTATGGGTAATTTTTGGTATTCACAAATACATGTTCCAAACTACACACAAATACTAAGCAATGTGAACATTGAATGTAAAACAGTTTTATAAATACGCACATCACAGCCTGAATAAATATAACTTCTTTTTACATACAGATTTTTAATTTAAACTTCACAGATCATTATCGCCTTCGAAAAGCTTCCCGTGTATGCAACTGTCTAAAAAATATGTGTGACATTTTCTTGTTTTAATTTACAGATTGTTAAATGTGTGCGCACAGATCAGATTATAGTTGCCTGTCGAGCATGCTGCGTTTAAGTGCTAGTGGAAATCTGGGAAATTTGGGCTTTCGGTGAAATGGTGTGTAAGTTCAAAGTGGGGAAGACGTTTTTCTAAATAGACAGATTATCTCGTCACCCCTCGATTACAACATTTAACTATATACTCAATACAGTACATATAAATGTATATATATGGTTTAAAAAGGCTACTGCTACTAGGTGGTGGACTTCTTTTTCTGCTGGGAAAACCATAGATATAATTTACATTAGGGCTGTCAAAGTTCAAATTAATTTTAACAGCACTAATTTCTTTAACGCATTAATGCAACCAGCACTTTTTAGGTTGTAGCGGGCTCGGTTTTAAAGCTAGAGTGAAGATACTGGCATCAGATCGTATTAAACTAGAAAACCTGAGGAAGCCAGGAAGTACCCACGAGTTTGCCATGTTATGATTTGAGCATATTGTTTTATGCTAAATGCAGTACCTGTGAGGGTTTCTGGACAATATCTGTCATTATTTTGTGTTGTTAATTGATTTACAATAATAAATATATACATACATTTGCATAAAGCAGCATATTTGTCCACTCCAATGTTGATAAGAGTATTAAATACTTGACAAATCTCCCTTTAAGGTACATTATGAACAGATAAAAAATGTGTCATTAATTTGCAATTAACTATGGATAATAATGTGATTAAATATTCTAATCGCTTGACAGCCCTAATATTTATACATAGATACCGTATTGGCTGCTTCATTCCGTTGCATTGCCCAATACGTCAACGTCGCCGCCATATTGGAGAGGGCAGGACTGGCCTGCAAACAAATAAGTGAACAGGGGAGCTGCTGTTTTTCTGGATAAAAAGTATTCTAACGTTTACATTACTCAACCGATTTCAATGACTCCTTTTTATATTCATTGTTTATGATCTACGTGGAGTAGAAAAAGAAAAGTTTTATCTCCAGTTAATTAGAATCTCAATAGTTTAGACTATAATAGCTGGACTATGTATCAATGTTATATTATATTTTTCATTTGTACATCATGTGATACACATTTGTGACCATTTTGAAATGAACTTCACTCCAAAGACTTTGCATATAAAAGAGTTTGCTGGGGTACATCAATCATGACATCAGTTAACTGTCAAACATTTTACTGTAACGTGAACAAAAACAAAAAGTTTTCAACATGTAAGAGTATTTGTTCTTTATTTGTACTTTATATTTAGTGTTTGATTGTCGGCATTCATGGGCTGAGACCAGGGCGGCCTGTGTTATCGACTGACTATGGATCAGGACCACTACAGCCTGTATGCTATTAGGAGAGCGAGCAGTTCAGGCTCCTGCCCTGCCGTTCCTTAATTGGTCCCCTCAGAAGCCGGGGTGCACACAAACTTCACAATCACACTGGACGATTGTACTGAAGAGAAAAGAGAATCCCTGCGTGCAAGCCGCTTGGCATCGATTACCTCACTCTATCACTTCAGTTTCTTCAGCACATTTTTTCATCTCATTTCTTTTCACCTCCAGATTACAATCAGCTGGGGTCGTCTTTGAGTAAACCATACAAGTCGAGATAAAGAGGAGTCGACCGAGGAGAAAATGGCTGGAACAAATGGGAGATGACTCAGGACTGCCTACTGGGTAATTGGGTTTTATCCTCTCATTTTATCAGGCCTTGTTTTGGATTACAGCTATACAACACACACACACACACACACACACACACACACACACACACACACAAACGCAGGAAAAGGAGAAGGATACCTCGACATTAGCGGATCTCAAGATAACTGATTAGGAGTGGGAGAATGAGACCGGTGCTGCAGTCTAATTATGATACTCCACAGAAGAAAAGCTGGACCATTTTCTGCAGAAAAATGCAAAAGGCTCTTCACACTAACCACATCTGGTATCGAGGTATTGGACACAGTCAGTAAACACGACGCACACAAAAATGTCAACACGAGATGCCGCGGCACAATGGCTTGTCTTTTCTATTTCCACATTCTAATTCACGGCATGGTCATTTCAACCTGACATTTCAATTTTCAGACGCTTCTACAATTCAGTGCATTGAATATGGATGTTGTCAGTACATGTGTACGCGCTGGTCGGAGACCACGACAGGATGACAACTGTCATCCAGCAGAAATACTGTAGATATCTCACTCTCTAATACGCAGTGTTTCACACCTATTTCTATTCTCTAGTGGGACTTTTTGCAAAAGTAATTCATGGCAAACTTCATCACTCAACATAAAAGGTTTGTTGAATACACAGGCACTTTATTGGAGCAGCTAGATCACTAGGTTCAATGTGGACAGGACAGGAAATGTGAACGCTTTCATTCAATTAATACTAGGGCTGTCAAAGTTAACGCAATAATAAGTCTCCCCTTTACAGACATGCCCACTTTATGATAATCACATGCAGTTTAGGGCAAGTCGTAGTCAAGTCAGCACACTGACACACTGACAGCTGATGTTGCCTGTTGGGCTGCAGTTTGTTATGATTTGAGCATATTTTTATGCTAAATGCAGTACCTGTGAGGGTTTCTGGACAATATCTGTCATTTTTTTGTGTCGTTAATTGATTTCCAATAATAAATATATACATACATTTGCATAAAACAAGTATATTTTCCTCCTCTCATGTTGATAAGAGTATTAAATACAATAAATACAATACAATAATACAATAAAATAATGTTATTATTTTGCGATTAATCACAATTATCTATGGATAATGAGGCGATTAAATATTTTAATCTATTAACAGCGTTTTTCTATAACTTGTTCCAGTAACCTCTTGAAAACCTACCATTTTCATTTCTTTAAAAAACTCAAAATGATCAATAAAAGGAGCATTATGTAGGATTTGGCGGCATTTAGTGGTGAGGTTGCAGATTGCAACCAACTGAAACTCCCCCCAAATGCTACAAACTGTTCCTTTAAGATATTCAGTACTGTAATTGCATCTCACTTTCGACGTACAGGAAATGTATTTATTCCTTCAGCTTGTCAACGATCACTGCAGTTTGAATATAGAACCAGCGTGATGTCTGTCCAACACTAAGCTACGTCGTTCAGAATAAACTACACGCCCCACGTTGATTGCAATAAAGGAACATATCACCCAGTGCGACAGTATGGCTATTTTAATGCCTTTTTAAGAGTCTCTGGGTGACAGTGGAGCTCTGTAGCTCGGAGGCATACAGTAAGCCGTTCATACTGGGGCTACACAGAAATACTTGTTAGGATAAATTCATTGTTGGTTTTGGTGTATTCAGAGAAATTGTTGATAATAAAAAGATAGCTTAACACCAGCTTTAATTCCTAAATCAAACATACGTGTATACAGGAGCTCTGCTGTAGCAGCATCTATCATCAGCTGTGAGCTTGAGTTGGTTCAAACCAGCTAAGATGAAATGAAGCAGAAATAGGCAAAGCTATTTATCGATTCTGCCGTCTGTGAGGTGAAACAAAAGTAGTCTTTAAATGAATGTAGCCACATCGATGCACAGAATAGATGTTATCTATCTTAATGACAAAGGGGAGTCCTTGGCTGAAGGGGAACCTCATCAAAGTTACACATGCAGAACCTTCGCAGCGGCGCTCGGAGAGCAGAAGGAAACACACAACCTTACGTATGGATAAACCTTTAAATTCAACCGTTCAAGTCATTAACTGGTGTCAATATGCAAAAAGGGAAAGGAATTCAACACAGCCCGGCGAAAACGTACATAAAATGGGACATTTTGTTATATCACATTTTGTTTTAAAATGCTTAATTCATTCTCATTTAAATGTAAATCAGTAGCACAAAGAGAATTTTTCTGTTTCTCATTCAAATTCATATTAAGCAAATGCGACCGACCAGCAGGCAAAGACTGCAGGAGGTTGTGCAGATACAAATACACCAAGACGATTGTGGACAAAAGCAATATGCAATGAGTCACACTAGTTTTTGTCCCCAATCATTTAGAATAGGTGCAAATGAAAAAGGAAAAAGTGGCGATTCTTCAGGAATAAAAATTGGTATGAAAACAATAAAAAGCAGAAGAAGTAGTAAGAACAGGACTCCTGTTTGCAGATAGAAGGCTTAAAAGAACAAACACACTAGTGTTATGAACTCTGGTCTGGGTTCGTGGTCTGGGTTGAGGGTTGAGGGTTAAGGGTTGAGGGTTAAGGGTTGAGGGAGGGCTGGAGTCGAGAGCGTTACAAAGAAACTCTGCAGTTCTGGCTTAAGAAAGACATTTCACCACTGAGCAGGCCAGGAGGAAAAGAAAGAGCTGGTACTGGCACAGTGATGGCCAAGGAAGGGAAGGGAAGGACAGCCGAGCATTGTTGGCTGATCAAAGCTTTAAGGGTCTAACAGGGATGGAGGACGACCTGCAAAAGGGACAATACAGCGGTCGATCTGCTCAGACTGTTTAGAGGCGAAGACGCTTCCCTTTTTCAAATGAATCCTGCTATTCACTGCCAAATCAAAACAAAAAGGAGACAGCAAAGGTAAACAGTCAGTGTCCTCTAAGCACAGGTGTGCCTCTTGTTGCATGGAGTTTACTCTCAAGGTTTTCTACCCTAAACCACTAACATGTTCTTACCAAAGCTCTCTCCAAAGAAGAACTGCAGCTTTAACCCTGTAGGGCCCACAGTTGCAAAATTACATACATACATTTTGGGTAACCTGAAAAAAAAAATCCATAAATGCTTTTTTTTTTTAACGACAACATTTACATAGTCAATGGGTCCTACTGTTCATCCTTGCAGTGCTTACTGTGTTTATACTAGGGCTGTCAAAGTGAACGCAAATTCATTTTAACGCCACTAATTTCTTTAACCCATTAACACAATTGATCTTTGGGAGGTTGTTGGAGGCTCAGTTTTAAAGCTAGAGTGAAGATAGTGGTATCATATGAAACTACAAAACCTAGGAATCCATTGGTACCAACCATGTCATACTAGCTTGTCGCAAAGGACGCTCCAAACTTAGGTTACATTTTGGTGAAAAAAACTGGCATAGCCATTTTCAAAGGGGGACCTTTGACCTCTGACCTCAAGATATGTGGATGAAAATGGGTTCTCTGGGTACCCAAGAGTCTCCCCTTTACAGACATGCCCACTTTATGATAATCACATGCAGTTTGGGGCAAGTCATAGTCAAGTCAGCACACTGACACACTGACAGCTGTTGTTGCCTGTTGGGCTGCAGTTTGCCATGTTATGATTTGAGCATATTGTTTTATGCTAAATGCAGCACCTGTGAGGGTTTCTGGACAATATCTGTTGTTGTTTTGTGTTGTTAATTGATTTCCAGTAATAAATATATACATACATTTGCATAAAGCAGCATATTTGCCCACTCCCATGTTGATAAGAGTATTAAATACTTACATTTTGAACAAATAAAACAATTAACTATGGATAATCATGTGATTAATCACCATTAAATGTTTTAATCAATTGACAGTCCTAGTTCTTACCAAAGCTCTTTCCTAAAACTGCAAATGTAAAGCCTACGGGCCTGGTGAAATCACGTATTCAAGACATGACGGTGGTGGTGTACATGGTCAGTGGAATAAATTAATATAAATATGTTCCAATCCAGTGAATTAAGAATGTTATTTAATTACGAGGTGGATGATTAACATGCATTTAATATTCAGGTTTACTCATATGCTTATTTCAGCTTCATTAACCTCTGTGTGTATTAATTAAATGTGTAAAATGTGAAAAACATGAGGACAAACTTGACATCCTGATGACATACAGTGCTGAAGGTGTTGCTGACTTGCAAACACTTTCTACTGCGTCCCATCCAACAGTGAGAGTAGCAGAGACTTTTTATGAGTTTTAAGTTTGAATTTAGTCTTTATTATTCCAGGATGTGTCAATGTTTTTTAATCTGATTATAGCCACTTTCAAGTCAGATCTTGCTGTCTGCCACATTGTCTTTAATCCTAGAGGTTTTGATCATAATCTTTCGAAATGATTTTGACTGGAAGCTAGGCAAAAAACTTCCAATTATTTGCCGTCCATTTTTGTCTTTGAATCCTTGTTTTTTTTTTTTTACAGACTCATGAAATCTGGATTAAAGAAAATGCATTAGTTTTTAATATGCCGGTAGTCTGTTCACTGTGATTCAAAAATTCAACTCTGAGTTTAATGTGTTTTATAGCTTCTTCTTAGAGACGGTGCTTCTGAATCTTCCCTCTTTGTCTGCAGGGCTGAGCGTTTCTCCACAAAAACACAGGAGGCGTCTTCAAAGACCAATCGAATTCAACCTTTGTTTTACTTTATGAATGACGGAGCTTTGTTGGTTTTACTACACGCAGCCACACATGACTACAGAGAGGTATTATGTAGACTTCATATACACCGAGAGGGACTCTTAAACCCCATCCTGCAGTTCTGACACTCACAAAAGCACCAAATAGCCATTGAGAACAGACAGGGCTGCATGAAATATGGCCAGGCGTAGTGCTTTTCTGCAGCTCGGGATGTCATCTGATTTTTTTTTTTTTTTTTTTGTAAAAAGGGAGAGGGAGAGCAAACGTCGCATGAATCCACAAAAGGAGGTCTAGATATAAGGAATGTGGACGAGCAGTTACACACGACCATTAACCAACAGTGCTGCGTTCATGAGACAGAAACAGGACAAAGACCAGAGCCACAGCTTTAAATGGGATCACATTTACCACCAAACCTTACTGGCCTCAAACCATTAGAGATGGACAATGTCAAAGCTAACATGGTTGATGACTCCAGCAGCCATGACAGCATGTGTTTCATGAAGTATAGATAGGGTATAGAGTATAAGGGCTTTATTGGTTCAGAAGCACACTAACAAGAAAATCAATCACATGTTCGCCTGTATGGATTTCTTACAATTCTCAAAATTGATGTGTTTCCAGTAAGTTTCACATCAATACTGTCACTACGGTCCATGTTGAAGTCTCCATTGTAAGACAATTAGGGCTGTCAATCGATCCATAGATAGTCGCATTGAATAGCAAATTAATAACACATTTTTTTATCTGTTCAAAATGTACCTTAAAAGGGAGATTTGTCAAGTATTTAATACTCCTATCAACATGGGAGTGGGCAGATATGCTGCTTTATGCAAATGTGTGCATATATTTAGTATTAGAAATCAATTAACAACACAAAACAATGACAGATGTTGTCCAGAAACCCTCACAGGTACTGCATTTAGTATAAAACAATATGCTCAAATCATAACATGGCAAACTGCAGCCCAACAGGCAACAACAGCTGTCAGTGTGTCAGTGTGCTGACTTGACTATGACTTGACCCAAACTGCATGTGATTATCATAAAGTGGGCATGTCTATAAAGGGGAGACTCGTGGGTATCCATAGAACCCATTTACATTCACATATCTTGAGGTCAGAGGTCAAGAGACCCCTTTGAAAATGGCCATGACAGTTTTTCCTCGCCAAAATTTAGTGTAAGTTTGGAGCGTTATTTAACCTCCTTCGCAACAAGCTGGTGTGACATGGTTGGTACCGATGGATTCCTCAGGTTTTCTAGTTTTATGCGATGCCAGTATCTTGAAAAAATTAAAAATTGCAAGTTGCGTTAATTCATTAAAGAAATTAGTGGCGTTAAAACAAATTTGCATTAACACGTTATTATGGCGTTAACTTTGACAGCCCTAAAGACAATGTAAAACAACACCTAAACATTGATTGTGGCTGATGTCTAAATGTTTTCTTTTTGATTTACTTTCATCATATTTTTCTCACTCGACACTAAAACTGGTGCATGAACATGAACAACGCCTCTGCATGTCAAAACACCTTAGCACACACACACACACGCACACACACACACACACACATATAAACAAACACTCAACCCCTACTTTAATCCAAAAGTCATTAAATATGCATTTGCTTTTGATTACTCTTGAAATTAATTCATCAGGGAGAACAGTGACAGGTGCTCGCTGTTACTGACAAACTGCTGTGGCAGTCACTGATAACATGAGATGCTTAAGTATTCTGCACTGTAACCCTCCTATCCGTCTCTCTCCCTCTCTCTCTCTCTCCTTCTGTTTTTTTTCCTTCAAACATCCCCTGCTCCCTCGTTCTGCCTCTCCGAGCTCCGCACTCCCTTCTCCTTCAGTCAGGTGAGGTGAGAAATGATACCAGAACCAAAACATTCGTCATAGCAACAATCCACTGAAGCTAAATTACATTGAAAGGGATTGCAAGGGAGGAGTGGACAACAAGAAAGGATGAGGGGATGGGGCATTTATGGAATAAAAGCGCTTCGGAGGGAACAAAAGTGCTACCCATCGGTACAAAGTGGGAGATGGGGAGAGAGACAGTGTTTGGCATTGAAGTGAACGGTGCATGGTGTGAATCTTGCCTTTGTGGCAATGCCCTTGAGTTAGCCAGTGAGGCATTGAATGGTGTATTGTGGATGGGCAGTTATCTCCAAGGCTTCCCTTTCAGTGTTATTAGAAAAACACATGACAGCAATGCTGGCTCTTATCGAACAGAAAGCTTCAAGGCTGAGAGGCAAATCTGCAGGAGGCGACTCAAATGGCAACATTTGACACCCTGTCATTCTCTCGGCGTTTTGGGCAGATCAGATACCACAGTACCACTTTATAGTGCATGCCAACATTCAGTATGCATGCAACATGTATAAATCATGCTGCATGATGAAAGTATAATCACTATATAGTATGGTACTATGAATATATGATGGAGATGCTCCGGGTTGATTCTAGGAATTGGTATCAAGGCCGACCTGGGCATGTTTTAAATCAATCTGTGGTTTAAATAAACCTGATTAAATCATTCATCCCTGTACTGCACTATCCAAAACAGCCTGATAGTATTGCAAAGCTCTACAGTGTAAGCAGCATTTCATTGTATATGCCAGTTAAAATTAGAATGTGCCTTTGTGAAAAATGATTTGTGCAGTTCTGACAACCATATTTCAAAATGCAGATTCACTACACTTGCTGTAAATTAGCTAATCTATTAATTAGGCCTGTCAACCTTAACGTGATAATAACACATTATCGCAAATGTGTTTTAACGCCACTCATTTCTTTAAAGCATCAACACAACTTGCAGGGAGGAGGAAGGAGGAAAAGTAATACTCCAAACTTATGCTAAATTTTGGCGAGGATAAACTGGCATGACCATTTTCAAAGGGGTCCCTTGACCTCTGACCTCCAGGTATGTGAATGTAAATGGGTTCTATGGGTACCCACGAGTCTCCCCTTTACAGACATGCCCACTTTATGATAATCACATGCAGTTTGGTGCAAGTCATAGCCAAGTCAGCACACTGACAGCTGTTGTTGCCTGTTGGGCTGCAGTTTGCCATGTTATGATTTGAGCATATTTTTAATGCTAAATGCAGTACCTGTGAGGGTTTCTGGACAATATCTGTCATTGTTTTGTGTTGTTAATTGATTTCCAGTAATAAATATATACATACATTTGCATAAAGCAGCATATTTGCCTACTGCCATGTTGATAAAAGTATTAAATACTTGACGAATCTCCTCTTAAGGTACATTTTGAACGGATTAAAAATGTGCGGTTAATTCGCAATTAACTGTTTTAATCGATTGACAGCCGTAGTTTTAATCAGTCGTGTTGGCTTAAATGAACCCGATCAAATCATTCATCACTGAACTCTACTGTCCACCACAGCCTGCTGTTATTGCAAAGCTTTATAGTGTACAGTAAGCATTTCACTGCTTAACATGTCAGAGAAAATTAGAATGTGTGAAAAATGATTTGTGCAGTTCTGACAACCACATTTCAAAATGCACAGATTTGCCTTACTTATTGTAAATGATCCAATCTATAAATGTTTTAGTGTACAAAACATTCAGGTAGCAGCTTCTCACTAAAGAGGGAAATCACTAAAATGACAAATGTCGCTGGCAGCAGGTCGGCCAAAGGTCATTTAGGAGGGAAGAACCTCACAACCTCCACTCTGTAACACCACTGTACAATTGCGGGTGGACTGCGTGTTTTTGTACTTCCAATAACTCCCAACAGAGTGATACATCTTCTCTAGTAAAAGCTGCTCACATGTCAATTTCAGGAGTCACATATTCTCAATGTTAGCATTTTAAACCGGGACCTTGAGTATTTGGATCCAGTAGCTTGTGAAAAAATAAGATGTGCCACATTTAGAAGTCTACAGCTGTATTTTTAATGTGCTACATAGATATTTAATTACATATCTTTTGTTACATTATTCAATATTAAAACAATACTAACTCCAAACTATATAATGCTAGAAATAAATTACTATCTAATAATAATAATCTCATAAAAAGAAGTCTACAACACAACAAAGACCAAACTTGATTGCAAAGCGGAGAGAGGACCTCCAGTGATCTATACACATAACCACAATGGAATTGAGCAGAAATATAAAGTCACATCAACAGATATATAATGAAAGCATTGTTTTTTTATTGGAGCAAATAAAGGGATTCTGTTCCAATCAATCCTACCTCTCGTGGGAATACCACGTACAAAAGCTCGTCTATTGACCACATTCCAACGTCTCGATATCCCAAAGACAAAAAACAATAGCTGTTTGATTACCACTGAAGCTCTGTCCAACACAGACTCATCACACTTCATCAGCGTAATAATGGGGATGTTTACTCCCAAGCATCATATCATTTCCCCCATATTTGATTTTGTAGCTTCAATGTAAACAATGTTCCCTACTCTTGTTTGGCTGCTGGGGAGCTTAGATCCCTCTGAATGTGCAGAAGAGATGATGGGAGAGGGGGGGGTTGGTGAGTTGGATAGAGAAATGGGCTCCTTCTGAATAATGCAATAGCGAAACTGGGCAATATGACCACCATGCGATCTCCTACAGAACAGAAACAACTGTGGATACCAGCCCATCTGTGCTCGTGAATTCAACTCATGTGAAGTGTCAGTTAAATCAAAGCTGGAGCTTGAGAAAGAGTCTGGCAGTCATTTTTTTGGGATAAATAAAACATGGCAGAGATGACTCTATTGCCCTTTATCTCACTCTCTCTCACTCTCTCTCTCTCTCTCTCTCTCTCTCTCTCTCTTTGTGTTTCGATCCTGAGTTTTTCCACTCGCGCCACGCTCGAGCCAGGATGCGTTTTTAACAGCAGGAGGTACGACGGGCCTCGGCCACTACGGGTCTGTCAAATTAGATTTAATTTAAAGCTAAATTAATGTTCCTAAATTTAAATTAAATTGTGTATTGTGCCAGCATTTTGCAGTGCTGCTGTGTTATGTTGACTATCTATCTATTCATGACATTCCGGTTGCAGGAAGGTTAGAGTGGCGGACATCCTGCCTAACCTACTGTAGCATAATCAGAAGGTCAGTCAGACGTCTGTCATTGGCTTAGCGTGAGGCTAGAGAGTGGTGGCGTGCTCCGGGCTGACCACTTAGACAGCGCAACAGTGTTGTCATGTCAGTGTCCCAGCACAGGGGTACATTTATTGATTTCACCCTGATAACCTTATGAAGTCCATTAGGACCTAACTGATGTTTTGAAGCAAGTACTCTCTCCAATTAGTTTATACCATTCAAGCATCCCATTTTAAAAGGAAGGCTGGCATTATTCTATATATGTGGACAAATAAATAAAGACCAAAACCAGCAATATGTCCGTCTTTCAGTGCACCAACTTTCCAACCCTGCCTGTGTCACTCAGCCTCAGCTCAACCCATCAATCGTTAGTCACTTTTCAAGCAAAAATGCAAAACATTCATTTGATCCAGCTTCTAAATTGTGAAGACTTTGTCTTATGAGATAGTATTAAATGAATATCTTTAGGTTTTAGAGTCTTGGTTGGACAAAACAAGAAATTGAATATCATCACATGTCTATCGTTTATATTTTTCTATATTGTTCCTATCAAACTGTTCAGTCCATTAGACTGTTGTCAGGCTATTAAGTGGGCGTTATCAGTCACTATAAGCCCCATAGATGTGGGTCAGTAGGGGCCTACTGCACCCACTAGTAGGTTTTATCATCTATTCACATGGTAGATCACCGAAAGAAGGTATAAAAGAACACGACAGTGATCTCTAGAGAACGTAGTAATTATGACAGGAGCAGAAGTAGAAGTCAGGCGCTGTAGTATAGACAGTGTGAAACTCCAAAAGAGGTGGAGGCTTTCACCCAGGAGACCGGAGTTTGCATCCCGTGGGAAACCAGCAGTGTGTCTTTGCGTTCATAGTTATTTTAAATCAAAACGTGGTGTTTTGTGTTGTTGTTTTATTGCCTAAACCTAAAGAAAACGCTTTGTTTGTGTTCAAAACGGGACGTTTCATTTCAGTTTATGTGTTAGAACGTGTTGCTTTTAAGTTACACTTTCACTTTTACAAAGTAGTAGGCTTAGTAGGCCCCTACTGACCCATATATATGGTGTTTATAGCGACTGATAATGCCTACATAATGGTCTGGTGAACAGTCGAATCGGCTGCAGCAGTTATATTTATTTTGCTCAAGTTCTTAAAATGAGAAAATACTCAGTAGTTATCATTTGTCAAGTATTTAATTCACACAGGAGTATAAAAAAATAGGCCGGTGGTTATTATCATATAGACTATTTATTTATTCAATTACCAGAAAACATGCTATATCATATTATATATCATTATCGAGATATTAAATGACCTATATCGTTAAAGAAGATTTTGGCCATATCGCCCAGCCCTAATTGTGACGATATTTAATAAATCCAAACGATTAATTGAGAAAACAATCTGTAAATGAACTGATAATCAAAGTTTGTTGCAGTCATACTCTACTAAACCATGCTTCACGTTTTTGTGATATTTTTGGTTCAAGCTCTCCATTTTTTCCGTTGAACTTAAATCCACGTATGAAATGTGAAATTATTTTGAGGTTGGCTTCAGGTGAAATGTGACAATTGAGCATTTTCTGAAATTCATGAAAAGCTCTTTTTCAACATGAATGATCGGCAAAGAAATTCATTTACAGGAAGTCAAGGAGAAACGCCTACGAACAAAGCCACAGTCCTTCACACAGATGACTCAAATTGTGTAGCTACACTCACATGTGACACTCTACATAAATATAAACATGTCCAAGCTGTGGTGCTCACCGTTCCACTGCCAACACGGCTGCTCCACTGATCCCACTGCTAATAACACGCCTCTGTTATGTTCATTTTCATTGCTGCTGCTCAACATTTCGTCAGCCTCGTGCACCTCTCCTCCCTGAATCCACCTGTGGGCTCGGATTCCAGGTTTCTCCTCTGGGGTGAGTTTGTTCTCGTCACTTCGTGTTCTCTCAGCGTGCTAAGCTTTAAATCGTGTGCTTGCAGGTGAGTGATAGGCTCCCGTCCTCGTAAGACACCAAGAATAAATTTGGATTACTGAATTATAACCTGGCTCCTAATTGAGAAATAAATTTACATCAGTAGGGAGTTTATATGTGGATAGAGAACTTGATTCTTATTTCAACCATGCTCCATAACTTAGCTTTGCTTTTACATCATTTATTTTTTGAGGAGTCTGCCTTTTCCCATTCCATCTCATTTCATATTTCAGCATAAAGTATTTGACTGTTGACATCCATATTATTGCACAACATAAATATTTATTCCACAGCCTGGCAGAGAGCCATCGCAGACGCCACTTTATAACCTGGCAGATGTAGAACAACATATACCTCTGCAGCTTATGAAAACTGCATTTTGCACGCACAGGCACACTTTGCTTTCATGCACAAACATTATGTTTTTCCTGCCAAGCATAGGTCACTCCTTTCAGCCATCATGCATCGTTTTTACATGGAAATGAAGCCACTGTGGAAAACGCTGGCCATGTACTGTACAGCCGGCTCTGAAAAGGTTATATTTAACGCCTTTCAGACTAACTTTAAATGACAAAAAAAGCCTCCTGATCTCTACATGCAAAGTTGCCCTGAAGATACATATGCATAATCTAATATTTATGCTATGCTAATTTCAAAGTTGAAGCTAATTTCCGAACTTGGAATGCAAAAATGAAAACCTTGGGGCTAGTTGACTAATTGACTTGCAAATGCATCTTTGTTTCGCTGCCATGTGAGCTGAAATGGATGTCAATAGGTCAGGACAGACTCAGCAAGAAGAAAGGGGGAAAGGTTGCGTGAAGATGCATTCACTGACCACATGGAAACATGTAAATATGATACCTCAGTCTTCTCTCAGGTTTATGTCACTAATTTATGCATTACAACCACTACGAAAGACAACTGCTAGTTGAGTATCCTACAGCATGTACTGTATGCACACTGGATCTTTTATCACTATGACGTGTGCACACGCCTGGGGAATTAAAAACATCTACAACATTCAAAGCATTACAAGTTTAAGAAGAAAACACAGCCCTGAAGCAATTATCTCCAAGCTTGGAGTACTATACTGTATTCTGCATGAAACAATAAGGCTACAGAAGTGAGCAAAATAGGGCACACAGGCAGCAACCATCTTCTCCAATTCTACTGATATTTGGTCATCAGGACAACCTCTAATGAACAGTCAACATATGCTGGATTTAGCAGCTAAAAAAGGCATTCAAATGTCACAAAAATGAATTGTCAACCATTGCAGACAACCTTTCAATGAACCAGTTCATATGGTTAATGAGACCCAACATGTTTTGGCTTTAGCAGCTAAAAAAAGGAAATAAAATGTCACCAAAATGAATTGCTGGCACACAATGGGCTATGGTTAAGATATGGAATGATATGATCTGTCTTTCCATTCCAGTTGAAACGTGGTGAAAGGGCAGCAGAGTGGATAATATCTACTCCTATCTGGACAAAACTGATTTTGAATTTCCAATGAGCTTCATCACACCACATCACAGTGCGTAAAAAGAAACTTGACTCCGTTTTAACCCTTTAAAAAACACAGATATTCCCCAAAAGACGAAGAAGCACATTACTGCTTCACAGCCAGAGCAGCGTGGTGCATTGCAAATACAAACTTCTATGTCACAATGCAAGCGGCAAGGAGAATGTCTTACTTTTCTCACGCAGTCACACACACACATGCATCACTTTTCAGAAGCCAAACACACTAAATGCACAGCTCCAAACACTCTGTGTCGAGGCACACACACCTCTTGTTTCTCCACTTTGTGTGTGTGCATGTTGTGCTTACCTCTCGCTAACGTGGCCGGGACCTGCGAACCGAGGAGCACGAGGATGCCCAAACTCAGGTAGCATCCTCCGGAGAGCTGTCCCATCATCACTGCTCTTCGTGGGGGCTCCGGGGGCTCCGAGGGCGCAGCAGCAGGACTCTTGTCTCCGGTTCCGGCATTAGTCGTCTGATCTCGGCTCCTCTTCTCTTCTCCACGCGGTAGTACCGGGACGACCTGGTCCAGGTGTTGGGTGTTGGAGGGGGGGAGATAGGTAGGAGTTAGTGTCCGCCAGGAGAGACGTGGAGCTCGGGGTATCGCAGTGCGGAAGGAGGGAGGGAGAGATGGAGAGATGGAAAGAGAGATGGAGAGATGGTAAAAAGGTGCGGAGCTTGGAGCAGTCCGCTCTCTGCTGCGAGAGAGGGGAATAATTAGGGAGAGCGCGCGAGAGCCCGACTGCTTCGGGTTTTCGGAGAGAGAGAGGAAGAGGAGAGAGAGGAGAGAGGAAGAGGAGAGGGAGAGAGAGGAAGATTTATTTACTCCTCTACTTCATGGGGTTCTTTTGTTTGTTTTTTTGGGGTTTGTTGTTTTTTTATATTTATCCTTTGATATTGCAACATATTGTTATTAATTGTATTTTATTTGTTTGTTTGGAGGAAGAGGAGAGAGGAAGAGGAGATTGGAAGAGGAGAGAGGAGACAGGAAGAGAGAGCGAGAGAGGAGAGAGGAAGAGAGAGAGGAAGAGGAGAGAGAAGAAAGGGAGGAAGAGGAGAGAGAGGAAGAGGAGAGAGGAAGAGAGGGAGAGGAGAGAGGGAGAGAGAGAGGAAGATGAGAGAGGAAGAGAGAGAGGAAGAGGAGAGAGGAAATGGAGAGAGGAGAGGTAGAAAGAGAGGGAGAGC